>JABSTQ010005976.1:0-61368 GCA_013358835.2 Ixodes persulcatus | reverse complement strand
TTGGAAAAGCAATGTTTGGCGACTGCATTCTGCCAGTATAACGCAATCTGTTTTTTTTTTTTTTAATCTGCCACGGGAACAGCTTGCTAACTGTTGCGATAACTGTTTGTAAGCTTTGTTTTCCAAAAGCAAAAAGTTACGTTGCCACAACATTTCGGAATCAAAGGTCCCGACGCTACCGCAACATCAGTCGAATAGTAGCAAAACAGCAGTTCTGCACTCTCGCAAATGCAAACGTGACGTTGTTGGCGGAGCTTGTGTTGCGTGATAATGTTTCGCCTACAGCTGCGCTGGTCTTTTCCGCAATGTTTAGCAACATCAGGACAGCACAGATTTTGCTGGGTAAAAGTAATGCTTCGGTAACTGCTGCGAGCATGAGACAGTCAACGGTTGACCGACACAGTTGCCGCAGTGCTTTAGCAGCGGACACTTCTGCAGTCTTATGACTTTTGCTACAACATTGTTGCGCGATTGCAATACAACTGTTTTCATGTTGCGAAACATTGTTGCGCCGACTGTCTCCACAACATAAATTGTTACCTGGGATATAACAAGGCAAAATAAAAGTTCATTGAGTCAAAAGTAACTCGAAGATGTCAAAAGAGTAATAATAATGTGAATTGAGCTCATAATAGATCAACTGGGTTCATAATAGCCAGAGGAAATCAAGAGAAACACCACAATTTCAATTACGATGACATACAATCTGTTGAGTAAATAGTACCTCGAAGTTACCAAACTACTAATCATAACATCAATTAAGTTCATATTAAATCAATTAGTTGAATATGAGCTCAAAGTAACCAAGTCATCATCATATCAATTAGGGCGAATTAAAGCTAATTGGTTCAGTAGTTACTCGAAGTAACCAAAGGAGTGATCATAATGTGACTCGTGCTCATAATAAATCAGTTAGTCTATTATTTGCTCAATGTAATGTCAAGAGTAATCATGATGTCAATTAGGCTGAATCAAACTTCATTCGGTCAAGTCGAAGTAAATAAAAGATTGATTATAATGGTAGCTAAGGTTAAAATAAATCACTTGGTTGTATAAAAGCTCAAAGTAATATTGAACGAGGAATATGGCAATTAGACCAATATAAAGTTAAATCAGTCAGTAGTCACTTAAAGTAATCAAGATATTTCAATAATGCTGATATAAACTCAGTTGTGGGACTAATATATTCGAGAAAGATAAAAAGTAACCACTAAGTTAATTTAGTTTTAAAGTCAATTGAACCAATAGTAATACGGATTATTCAGGGGAGTAAACCAAACCTTAGATGAACTTATATGAGGTCGCCTTTGTCAATAATAATTCAAATTTATCGACTGAGTAAGTAAACTGTTGCTTCTATAGAGTTGTCTGTGGCCATACCATCACCAAAACTGGAATGCCAAATGATCTTTACGAAGTTATACTTTTGTCAATAATTCCTCGAGTAATCAAGAGAGTAATAAAATGTCTGTTGAACTTTTATTGTCGAAATTATGTTAGTCATAGGCCCAAGTATCTAAGTCACTGGTGTCAATAATAACGAGAAGTAATAAAAAGAGTAATCACAAATGTCAATTGTACTTATATCATCTGAACTGTATCAAAAATAAGTCGACGTAACGAAAAAGAGGAAACAGAACATCAATTCGGCTAAAATAAAGTCCAGAGCGCCAGTAGTAACTCGAATCTACCTAAATTGTAATTAACATGTCAATCGCAAGACTACTAACTCCAAGCGATCGAAACAGTGATCAAAATATCAGGATTCCCCAACAAAATCTAATTCTCTAAACAATTACTCTCATTTATCGAAAGTGTAAGCGAAAGAGACGACTGAACCAAAAAACGTGCCTGCATATATCGGGGATTAAATTGACTGACCCCGGGATTAAATTCCGCATCACTATGATTACGCCGAATGGCGCTTGAAATAAACTGAATGGCGCTTGGATTAAATTGACCACAATTTGGATTAAAAGGAGCGAGAAAACCTGTTGTAACGTTGTCCACGCCACTGGGGGGCGTTCATGTTTTGAGCGCAATTGTCATTCATCCATGTTTTGCCTCTTTTATGTGTTTTCTTCTTTTTTTTTGTAAATGCAGCTTGTAAGGTTGTTGTTGTTTTTTTCAGCATACCGGTTATGTATGTTAACTACGGGGCCTGTACGAGGGTAAATAGAAAAGACCATATGCCGTCGAGAGAAGGAGCGCAGAAATACAAGGCTGTTGCCCAACTCTAAAACTTCCACCCCCCCCCCCCAAACCTTCTTATAAAAAAAAAAAATTAAGAATAGTGTTTCACTGTGTAACCTTTTTCACTGAAAGAGCTATGGCGCGTATTTCTTGAAGCTGAAGTCGCAAATACGTCAACCAGCTGCGTATTTCCTCCCCTGAAAAGAATGCGCAACTGACGCGGTTCGTCAGTTGCTGATCCTTCATTTTATTTTGTTTTCGTTTCTAGAGAGGTATCCAGGGTAACGGGAAACAAAAGCAGCAAACTACCTTTACCTAGACCGTCTTACAACACCAGACAGGGTGAAACCGCCTACAATAGCCGGGATGAGCACAAAAGAGAATCCTCTGGATACGTGGTCCATTAGCGCTTGCAGGAATCATCTCACAAAGGAACTTTGCAAATACTCGTTTCTAAAACTTGGTCCCTCATCATGATCGGTTTCGTGAAGCTTATACTTCGGAGCGTGTGTCATACACCAAACAGCGGTTTATCCGCATGAGCAATTAATGATGTCAGTACGATTGTCTGTATCCCGACCTTATTAAGTGCCGCTTTCTTTATAGAGAGATGACGAAGTAGTGTGAGAGTCATGTTAGATTGCTTGAAGTATTACTGTGCCAATGCCGAGCTCTGATTGGAAGGAATAGTGGGTAGACCCAAAGGTTAGCTGCCTTTTTAACCAAACACTACCTCTCTCCAATTAGAGAGAAGAAGAACATCATTTGCTCATCACGTACGGTTTGGCGTTCGACCTCCGGACGCCGCCGTCCGGCGTTCGGTCTTTAAACGCCATGCCATGCTCGTAGAGAATGTATGTAGTTTTCATTCCAGGCAGTAGTGTAGACGACGTTTGCGTTGCTTAAAACCATATCGACGCTATAACATATGACTATAGTCACTTACTGATGGCTTACTTCTGATTGGCTACTTACTGCAGGCTGATAACAGTTCTAATAGGCGTCATTTCAAGAAAAAAAAAACACACAGTTACACGAGGCTTCAATCAGCAGCAAATTTTAGCAACATTTGAAATTCTCTAGTTCACATAGTTACCATTCGGTCTGAATCCAGTGTAACAATTTATTGTCTCTCATTAAAACACCGGTTTCTGGTGCCCCATCAATACCGCGAATATTCTTGCTGACGTCTTCACAACTTTAAAAAAGTCTGTATTTCATCTTGATAGCTTAAATCGCATGATTTTCTTCGTGTTTCGCTGGAAAAGATTTGCCAATAAAGTTAGTTTAAGTAAATTGAATCTGATAGCTGTTTATTTACATGCATGAAGCAGCTTTTTAGGAATGTAGAGCTTATTTTTTTTGTTTTTCTGCAGTGTTGTCCAACATCGCAAACCTAACGTACCGTTGTTTGTAACTTTGAATACTTCCCACAGAGGAGCTTTGAGTTTAAACTTGAAAAATTGAGAATTATTGAAGGCGTTACTAAATAAGTTACCCTTAAATCAACTTTTTTTAACACGGGTATTGCAGGTGGAAGCCCTCCCCAAGCGGGAGATGAATGCATCAGGTATGCAAATATTCAATACAATTAAGGCAAGCAGCGGCATTGGTGAATTATGCAATCCCAGAACAAAATTTTAAATAGCTTAGTCCTAGAGATCTATGCGGCGCATTAGTTTGTTGCTCTTCTTTCTTGCTCTTCTATACAATTTAGCTACATCCTAGAAATCACTAAACAGACTTAATCATTCAAAAAATTATAATAAAACGCCGATTTCCTTGCAAAGGAAATAAACAATCATTTCGGCGCGTCCGTCGGCATTTTAGCATTGAGATTAGTCGCCTGTCCCCTCCTCTGGCTCTCAATTCACAAGGCCCGGTTATTCATGCGGGGACCTCTAATTTTGAAAGGGAACAGAATTACCGGTAACCTTCATCATCACAGTTGTATAACGCAGAAAATGCAGTATATAAGTTGCGATAGTTTAGATTTGTATTATAACACTAAACTTAGTCCCCGCTAAACTTAGCGGCAAAATTGGCGTCACTGTGCCAAGGCGTCCAATCACGTGATACAAAGTCACATGACTTCTGTCTCCACGATAACATTATTGGGAAATTTGACGTCACGTGACCAATGGCCCTATGAAGAAGTCATGCAACGTGACGATACGTTGCTGCATAACCTGACGTCAGGTAACGTGAAGTCAATTTCACCGCTATTTTTAGCCGGGAAATTGACGTCAACGTATTAAGTCGTGGTATCACGTAACCTGATATATGACATCGTCACTTCACGTGACGTCACGGTGTCACATATAAGTTGACGTCACATAATGCCAGGTAACGTGACATTTCCCCCGATGAGTTTAGCGGGGAAATTGACGCTCCAATCTCATGGTAAGGTGTCACTTGATCTGACCTGACGCCACGTGCTTACGTGACATCGCGCTAACATGACGACAAAAACACACTCCCCGCATTTTTGTTTTTCAGCTTGAACGTTCTGAGATTATTTTTTTAGCATTTCCTAATAGTCATTATCGGGTTACCATCGCATTAGATATGGGTGCACACCGCTTTCTTCGGACATCCATATCATCGGGAGACACAGAAACAAAACTACGAGATAGATACAGGAAGTCTATAAAATAAAAACAAGAGGCACAAGTCAGTGTGTCAGCGAGCCATCGTTGGGCCTTCATGATAAACAATTTGTATTTTTGCAGAAAGAGCGGGGGCAGGGTAAATGACGTATGGTTTTCACAAACATTATATACAAGATTGTTTTTCAAATTAAACTTTCAGTTGCGAGATACGCCTCGTGTTGTCTTTTCCTCACTTTTGTCTCTTGATTTTAGGCGTTCATTTCGAGATGCAAAACCCACCAGCCCAACTTACTATTTTGCTCCTAATACTAGTTTTGGCGTTTCGCAATTTATGTTGAACATTTTACCTAAATACTTTTACAAAATAATACACATTTTAAGTGGAAACATAGTTTTGTATCCTAGCTTTATATAATATATATATTTTAATGAAGATACTAAAATCAGAAAGTGTGACCTGTCTTTTCGAACGTTCACGAAAGATGCAAATATTCATAAACTTTTTTACTAACAAATATTGCTTTTTTGCACAGTTTAAATTGAATATTTTTGTAAATACATATTTTTAACAGATAGCCCCAGGTGGTAAAATACATATTTTCTGTGAACAGAGTGAAATGAAAACTAAACTCACATTTGCAATGTTTTTCGCAGTCATCGAAAGTCAAAAATAGGTTCGTGTTACCAGGAATTGACTTATTAAGCTTTCTCGCCGGTTTACATTTGTTCTTCTGGATATCATAATAATACCGGGTAAAGAATCCAATATCGGCAAATCTTCCAGTGTCCGGGTTAAGGACACATCGGTTGCGGTGACCTGTAACAAATGAAATATATTGCTTGCATTAAACTTTATTTATAGTATTCAATGGCACCCACAAGGCGCTTAACATAAGAAAGGGTTCTTAAAAAGAAAGTTATCAGCAAAATGGATTAGACAAAAAAAATTATGAGTATATTTTTGGTCTTTGTAGATTTTATGATTACCATGTTTGTCACCAGCTCAACTATTTATTGCCCCCTCTCTGCAATGCGAGGATAATGTCCTTCAGTTGCACCCAAATAATTGTATTTTTTTTTGTATTCTACTCTTCATTTCAGACAAAAACGACTGAAAGGTTAAGGCGAAAGAAGACAAGATTGTCTTCTGATGGGCCTTAGCACCTGGTTACACCATCAGCAGAATAAATAAATGAAACCAAACAACACCAAAGAATTACTCACGGGTATCAGCGCGACACTGGATTGATCCTAAATAATGCGCCTAGACCAGCAATTAGAAGTACCAAGTGCAGATCTAATGGGAGTCCAAAAGCCTTGCAGGCTTTAAAGTATTACGTCTCGAACTCTCGTTCACAAACACTATGGTCACGAGTCGTACAGCACCCATGAGAATGACGCCATAGAGCCGTGAATAAAAAAAATTATGTTAACACATGGCTTCAGACAAAATAAAGTAAAAATCGTTTCTTAGAGCGCAGCTCTTAGGGGCCCGTTTCCGGCTTGAGCGGCGTCGCCGTCGCCGTCGGCGTCGGCGTAACCGCGCGGTGCATTATGGGAAATGTCCCATAATGCACCGCGCGAGCCCCCACCCGGAGTCACGTGACCTCGAGGAGGGGGGGGGCCCGTGACCCCCGATGACGTCATCATCACTGATGACGTCACAGGCATCCGTATCGTCATCGTCATCATCACTGATGACGTCATCAGTGACATCACTGATGACGTCATCGGCATCGGCATCGTCATGTGAGGTCACGTGACCCCCCACGTCACGTGACACCCCAAGGTCACGTGACCCCCAGGTCACGTGACACCACCCCCCCCCCAGTACCCTTCCCTCCTCCTCCTCAAGAGCTGCGCTCTAATTCGGTGTTACAGGGAGTTGTAAACGGCTTTCAATTTTTCTTTACTTTCTCAACAAAACAATTACGCTTGCAAAAAAGAGTCGTGCTTGCAGAAAAAGCGCGCAAAAATTATAACAATATGATAAATAATGATATTATTGGGATGTGTCTTACCAGCGCAGCGCCTCCAACATACTTTCGCTGTCCCAAAACTGTTTCCGCCATCGTCGCAGCCAAGAAATTCCTCACATTTGTCGTTGATTTGGTTGTACCCGTACCTTGTTGTAGGCTCTTCGCAGACACTTATGTTTTGAATTGGAAGCTTACATTTTTGGTTCACAAGAACTATAAAAAAGAGACACAAAGGCGCCTTAAGCCATCCTGCAGAATACTCGATATGAACAAGTTAGACCACCAAAAAGTGACCATTATATTAATGTGCCAATAATGTACTAAGATATGCAGGGTATTTTCCGGCGAACTACTCGGAACATTACGCCTTAGACAAAGATGCTTTTTTCGCCAAACGTTGTCAGTCACTCCAAATAGCAAAGCGTTAGCATAACGTGATGATGACATAAGCAATAACTACTATTTTTTTACTTCTATGTTGTGATAATTTTAACTGGCATGAGCAAATTAGAGGTTTAAAAAAAAATTAGGCCGTATCATTTCTAATGTTCTGAGGAATACAATTCTGCTTCCTCTAATTTGTAGGAAGTATAAGTTGTCATGTTGCGCCATATACCAACCCCATCTACATAGCAAGGCCTTAGCGCTGTGTTGTCTACGTCACGTAAGCAAGGCCAACGCTGGCCAGAGATTCGACACGAGGGCTCCGTCAACACTAAGCTGGAACTCGGGCTCTATCAGTGAGGACGCTGAGCACTAGCGGAACTGTGACTCAGCACTCGTGCTGAGTCACAGTGCTCCGTGTTGCATAATTCAGGCGGCGAAAAAATTAAGCAGTTCGGCCTTGCTATCAGGAGGTGTTTGCCCTTCCCAAGCTCCAAGGATAAACGATGCCGAAATCAACAGACCGAACAGATATGCGTGTGAGCGCCACGTGGCCCTTAACACGAGCACTTGGTATATAACTATCGTGCCAGGTGGGCTCGGAGTCTACAGCTGGCACAGCCGTATGTGACGCGAGTTTTAGGCAGGCCTTTCGATGCTTTTCTTTTTCTGTCGGAGAGTTCAGCTTTGCGCGCTACAACAGCCGATTGCCACAACTGTATTGTATAACATAATCTATCTTTTTCTGAAATTGAAAAAAAAAAAAACTGTTGGGTTTTTTTGAAGGCAGGATATGAGTTCAACAGTGTGATGTGCCACAAAAAAAAACTAAAGTTTTAAAGCTGACAATGGAATTCAAAGAGAACATTTTCCAATTATTAGGTCACATTATGTCCCCACGTCCACCAGGGACGAGGATGTCGTCTCACAGCCCTCTGGCGTAACCGTGACCTTTCATTAGAACGTTTTAGGGAAGTAGTGATGGCCTGTAGCTGAGCCGGTTTTTTAGGGAACCGTTTTTGCGCATCCGATACGGTACGGTGTGCCCTTCAGTACGATCTGCACATGCGCGAGTCTTATGCGGTAGCACATGCGCATTTCGTACCAGGGGTCCTTCGTACCACAGCGGATGTGCATAAACGGTTCCCTAAAACTGTTTCTAATTTAATCGGAAAACAGTAAGCAATGTGTTAAACGTTTTACCTGAATGAATACCTTAATAACATGTTGCAAAACAACACATTGCCTGCACGAGAACAAACAAAAATGGCTATTATCACTCAGAGTCGAATGCCCGAGTCCCACTAGCGCGACAAACAGAAACAAACAACAGCGACAAGCCTCAAACAATAGTATTTCGCGATTCGACAGGCTTTGTGGAACTAAGGAGGCTATGCTCGAACGCGAGCATCATGCACGCGAGGGTATCTTTGGCAGGCTTGCAATCACTCGTGCATACTTCACGAGTGTCGAACGACTAGACGCCTGCCAAGGGTACCATCGCGCGCATGCTGCAAGTCTTTGAGGCTTGTCGCTGTCGTTTGTTTCTGTTTGTTGCTCTAGTGAGACTTGGTCATAAGAAACGCTCGGCGGGACGAGCCCCGATGATCTATTTCAACTCCGCAGCCAACCATATTGCGGCATTAGCCGACAAGAACGGCGGAGAACCAACCACAAAGCCAGGGGGCGTGAACGTGGTAAGCCACACCCTGATGTTTCTGTTTCGTAAGCTGCTGGTTACTTTATCTGTCACTGGCACCTGAAGAAACTCAAGATACGGATCGTTATGTTAACTCTCCTTACTTCGTGATTAGCTCTTCGGGGTTCTTATGGGCTAATGGCGCAATCTGATTGGCTACGGAGCGATAATGAGATGTTTGGAACTTGCCATGCCCCGCGTTTGTTGAGCTGTCGGCGACTAAAGAGGGAAGGCCAGTTGTAAGTTTCACATAACTAGGCAGATACGAGCACAAAACGAGCGCGATCGCTTGACACGTTTTATTCTCTTTTCGCGGCGTTGTTTTTTCTGCGTTACGCTACTCTGAATCGAAGTCGTTTTAACCGTTATATTGAATCCGTTATTTCTTGCCAGGTTAATTTGGTGAACCATTATCCAGAATGAGCCGAAGTCGCCTATTTGGCTTACATGCGCTAAAGTTCGACTAAACGGTGTGTATCAAGGAATGGCCTTTGAAATTCGATGTCCAGACGTGCATGCGTAACGTATACAAGTCATAAAAGAAAACTACCAGAGTGAAAAATGTTATATGTGCAGAAAGCTCATGGCTCAATAAACGCATATGATCAAATGGGATCATATAAGAACACAGAAGAACCATACGATAATATATAATAACTTATAAGAAACTTAGAGGAAGTTATTGTAACTTTTATATAATCTTATATTGCTCTTATAAGGGTTTTATATGCTCTCATATGATCTTATTCAATCATAAGCGATTATACGACCAAAACATTTTTCATACATATAAGATTTTTTACTAGGGTAACTAAGATAAAGGGTGAGTAAATATTTATAAAGTAATCAAACGCCAGCTAGGTCATGACAGCACATTTCAGGGGCTCTGAGGCTTCGTCGGAACTTTGTAGAATATTTATTTTTTTGTTAGGTTGATTAAAAGTTTTGAGACAACATTAGATCTTGGGGGGTGCTTAGCATATATGGGTTGTGCGAGATGGTGAAGTAAAAGTTTCAGCGAAGCAAGAAAAACTAATCAATAAAGCTACGTTTACAAATTTGCCAGTTTCAGGAGTCTACATTGCGATTTTCCACATCTGCAATTGGATGTAAATAAAATGTGTGCAGTTTTCAGACAAATAACAAAACTTTCACTTACCTCCACAGCGTTTGTAGCAGTCCTTGGAAGATGCAAATCCCCTGCAATACCCATCACTTTTTTTCTCGCAGATTTGTGTCCGGGAATTGTACGCGTAAAATGAATGATCACATCTTGTCTCAGTTGGATTGAGACACAACCGGAAATCCTCGGCTGAAGAAAAGTTATGTTGAACTCTCAAAATCTGCGCCACTTCAGAGCTTTTCTTTATTGGATGTCATTTAGCGATAATAAATATAAAGCGATGTTCCGAACTTGGTATTCAAAAGAGATGCATGTTGGTTGCGCGAATTCATAACGACCCAGCTGTTGTCTATATTTTAGCTTGCTTTCCACATCGAAGTACACTGAACAAGTTCAAAAATATGGTTTTTCACGTAATATCTGCCGAGGTGTTCATAAAACAAATGCGAACCACATGCAAATAGGATATGTACCTTATTGATCAATAAGCTTATATATTGAGGAGCGTAGCGTTTAGGTAAAGAAAATATTAATTTTTATAGATAATTAGCGTATCAGGCAGCGACAATTAATATATTGTTTCAGATAGAAACTGGCTCGAAATATTCAAAAACAAAAAAAAAGCAATAAAGTCAATGACTAAATTGCTCATCTACAGCTGAGAGACAAATGACCCCTTGAGGCAGACTAAATTCAGGCTGTATAAACATGCACACAACACAATTCTTAGAAAGTCTAAAACACCTTTCGCTTTCCTTGTTAGACACCCCGTGAAACCAACCAGTTTGGGTACTTATACGGGGAATGAGAGTGATGCGTTAAGGGAACAGTGAAATGAAAGGGTAATTTGTTTCTAAAAGTCCTAGGGGAGACCCGTATTTCCAAAAAAAAAAAGTTTACACGAAATATATTTTTTTACAACATTTAAGCCGCTTGACGAAATTTAGTAGCAAAAGGTGGAGGTCGCAGCCCGCCAAAACACGCCCCGAGCTTACACCGTGCTTACATATCTCATTGGCTGGAGAGATGACTGACGTGTGAAAGGTTGGTTGTAATATTGTATTTCCTGCCGCAATAGTATTTTAATAGACTTTTTATGTTTGAAAAACTAAATAATTTAGGCAGAGTCATTATTGTTTCCAAAATTATTTCGAGATTGCTTACTACGCTTTGGTTTGAGACGAAAGCAGACATGACTCCCGGCGTCTTCTGAATTCTAAACGAGCGTAGCTCCTTGAGCTCGTCTATATATATATATATATGAGTTAGAGTCGTTTTGAGTCTGCACAGGTGTTTAGAGAAATATCTTAACCGACGTAGTTTGCTGTAAACAACTGTCGCAACTACGCGGCTTCGGAAGCGCTGTGCGTGTACTTGTTTTCGTAGCGGCACTGGCCTAAGCCTAACATCCCACGTCAACTATTTGGCTTGATCTGGCATGATTCCTTCGTTTGCGCGTGTTTATGCGGAACAAATAAGTTGCTTCTTGTAAAGGTGGCCCTGCCGTTTTGTGAATTTGGCAACCGTCGTGATTTCAACGTTTGTTTCAATACGGAGAAGATACCTCCACAGGTAAAAATTTGCGAACCATTTGGCTTGAGGCAATCGGGTTGTTGTTGTTGAAGCTATGTTTATTAGAAAATCGACGTTGTAGTTAGTTGCGCTTTGGGCGCACATGTCACTGTCGATGGGAAAGGGAAATAAGGAAAAAGAGATAGAGGAGTAGAGAGGGGGGAAGGGGAAGGGGATCTTTTCAGAGTGTTAACTTTCCAACGGCTTTCGGTACAGAATCGCGAATCCTGGAACTCCTGAAAACATCTGGATGTAAGATCTCCAGGAGCCCCAGGAGCCGCAAGCAACCCAGATCTCTTGGAAGTCTTACAGGATCTCGAGGAGTTCTGAGCTCCTCAGGAAGCTGACTACACTCTTGAGTGCCTTGTCTGTAGTAGCTCGTGGCGCTCTTGGACGCAGGAGTTCCTCCAAGTTGGTACTAAGTAGCCCTAGGCGGGAAAAGGCGTCACGAAGGTTGGTGCGCTCCTCTTCGTGATCAGTGCACTGCAGGAGATGTTCGGCGTCGGCCGCTTCCTTGCAGGCCTGGCATATGGGGTCAACATTGAGTCTGAAGCGACTTATCCACGCCGGGGTGAAGGCGCTTCCGGTCCGTAATCTGTGCAATACTGCGGCAGTTTGGCGGTCGAAGCCGCGCGGTATCAAAGCTGGGAAGGCGCCCGCCACCACAACCAGGTCCGGGTGCTGTAGGACGATGGCTTTTCTCACAAGGAGCTTGGCGTCTGAGAATCGGGGAACGGTTGAGAGCGGGCACTCGGGGTCCTTGTGATCCCGCGCCGCCAGAAAATCAACGACTTCATTCCCTCTAATGCCACAGTGGCTTGGGAGTCACTGGAAGGAAATGTCCTTGCCTTCCTGCTGAAGCTCAACCACATCCTGCACGATTGAACGGGCCAGAGGCGTGGCCCGTTCGAGCCTAGATAGCAGCTCGAGGGCTGATCTTGAGTCGCTCAGGATGACCCAGCGTAGGGCCTGTGTGCAGCCTGTCCGAATTCCCCAAAGGGCGAGCCGTATGGCTGCTAGCTCTGCCGTGGTGGAGGATGCCTGATGAGCCAGGCGCTCACTGGTACCCACAGCGGCTGCCTGGAAGAAAGCCGCTGCTGTTGCTGTGGCTCCGGAGGGGTCCACTGATCCGTCGATGTACACTCGGGCCCACCCATCGTACTGGGTAACTAAGTGATCTTCCGTGAGCTGCCTTGCTACGACCACTGCTACGTTCTTCTTGGTTCGCAGTCCAGGGATATGAAGGCTGATCAACAGAGGGTGGGGCTCTTTGTGCAGCTCTGGGAGTGGAACGAGCGGTCCTGGTGTGCCAGCTATATCACCAAGGGTGCAGATGTGCGCTCCTAGTCTTGATTCAGCTCGCTCGGCGATCCTCGTTAGGAGCGTGATGGTGGAGTCGCAGTTGCTCATTCGAGTCAGATGGCCCAGCGCCCGTTCTTGCATGAGGCTCTCTACAGAGTTAATCCTGTATTCTGTGAGCGTGCATCGAGACGAGGCCGTGCGGGGAACTCCAATGGGAATCCTGAGTGCCATGCTTTTTGAGCTGGTTGGCACTGAGTGTGGCAAAAGGTAGGGCGTACAATGGGCGGGCCAGGATGAGCCCCCCATACTGTTGAAGAATCATGTGAGATGAGGTTCCCCAGGTAGTTCCGCCGAGCATCTGAAGAATGTTTGTATGGGTCCGCATCTTTTTGAGCACTTTAGGCTCGCATCAAGTTTGTCCATGTATATTCTCGTCATTTTGCTTCGAAAAGAAAGTAGCATTCCAGCTTTTCAGTGCACCTGGCCGGCCAAAGCGAACATTTTTATGTTGCTTTTTAATTGGGTACGATGACGCTCACTCACCCATCTTGCTCGCGAATGCCTGCCAAAAAAATAACAACAGGAAAGCGAAAAAAACTGCCCATTTCTTTTGTTGATTTTTTTTAGTTCTCTCGGTCGCTTTTTAATAGCGCATTGACAGACGCTAAAAGACGCGTGTATTGGACCGTCGATTCAGCATGACCATGGCCTCCTATATACTGATAAAGCCTGGCCGATCGCCACGAGAAGCGGCCGCCGAAATGGAAAAGGTGGAGCGGCAGACAACGCATAAGAGTAGAGCCACGTGACAAGCGCCCCGCTGCGACGAGACGCCGAAACACACTTCTCCCGAGCGAACAAGTGTGTTTCGGGTCCTCGCCGCTGCAAAAGCTATGCGATGACGTCCAGGTTCCCCGAGAAATGGCTGTTTGATGCTCTGTGCTGCCAGATCTTCGCGCTCTAAATCTGCGACCGGGTACTACATGGTTACGTCGTCGAACTGCCAGTCTTTGCGAACTGCAATGCACGCTAGAAAACCTCTTTCATGGTCGCGTCTTGTGAACGTAGCAGAGGTTTTAGACGGGGCAAAACAGGTGACTGACGAAGGGCAAACCGGACGTCGACGAGCAGCTTTCAAGTCCGCGTCTAACGTGCATTGCAGACGACGATAGACGGTGGTGCAATAGCAGATGTTGCCGGACGCTGCCAAGCATCTGCTCGCACGACTAGCAGGTGGTGTCGGACACCAGACTAGGCACACCGGATGGCGTGAAAGGGAGGCACTAGGCTTGTTAGCATGTTCGGCCGAGCAGCCAAGCCAATCTAATAGTTATGAGCGGGGCCACTTATCTGTGGGCAGCGCTTTGAGCGGGCCGTGACCGCCACCTTAATGGCATCCAACAACAAAACTATTGCACACAAAAAGAGAGTTTTCGTGGAAAAATCATTAACAAATAAAATATAAATAAAAAATAAATAAAAAACTTTTATTTTTATTTTGGTGTTTCTTTAAGAGGTGTACTCATTCAGAAAAGCCATTTATTTTATATCTTGTTAACTTAGTACTTGAAAACTTCCAAACAAGCTTGTAATCTATGCAAGGTCTAGAAACCTAAAAATAACACTATTCGAAAAGTATACAGTTAACAATGAGAACTGCATGACATAAGCTCATATTTCGCTGAACACAGGACATAAGCAAAATAAAATCATAGAAAATAAAAATATTTATGTTGACAACAAGCATCTCTAATCAAGGACAAAGTTATTTAACAATAACATCCGAAAAAATTACTACGAAGAACGCACAGCTCTCTCTATTCCCCAATTTAAGCTTTCCAAAAACAATGAAATAATTCCTTTCTATTGCCTGTCCTTCTGCGCCAGTCAATTCTGCGTTCTCGTGTAGTAGTTCCTTATAAGTAGGGTTCTACGTTTTCGGATAAATCCTAAAAAATCCGGAAGGCACTCGCCGGTAAAAGTACTGCCGATTGGTATTTATAAAACAAAAAGTCCGAATCTGGGGCCAGTCAGTTGTAGAAAAACCACCTTTTCCTAACATCGTGGAACAACATTTAAAGGTTCACAAAAGATGTTTCTGAGATCGTCTGTTCTTGGTGATAACTTATATTACGGACTCCAAGCATCCCAGAAATCGAAAAATTATGCTCGTGCGACGTCTGTTTCTGCTCTAAAAATGCGATAGAAGTTCCTGCCACGCGCCTTTCTGAGCTGGAAAATCTGGAGCACAGAATCCAGCGAAGGCGCCGGCGACGCCACCGCTGCCGGCGCCCCCGCTTCCCATCGGTTGACGCGCGCCCGTCGTCACGCCGCCGGCGACTCCACTGAATTTTTTTCTCCAGATTTTTCCACTCAGAAAAGGGCGTGGCACGAACTTCGATCGCATTTTTAGTAAGGAAGTAGACATCGCACGAGCATAATTTTTAATGCGAAAGCATTAACTCTCTCATGGAGCGAGCTGACATCATCAGTTGGATGCGCGAAAACGGCTCCTAGTTTCCGCGCGCCTTCGGTTCCATTGGTTGGCGCGCGTCGACGGAGCTCCCATTGGCCGCTGCGCCATGGCCTCCGAGATTCCGAAGCGCGCGCGCGCTAGTACGCAGCAGACGACAAAGGGAGCGGACGAGCGGCTTGCATGCTTTCGCATTCACAACTCATAAGAAATGCTAAGGTGTACCTCGAGCTTTTGGATTTCAAGGATGCTAAAGTCCCATAGAATGAGTTATCACCAAGAACAGACGATCCCAGTCACGTCTTCAGTGCACCTTTAAGTGTTTTATATCACATTTCACGTTACAAAACGATGTATAGGGGGGTTCAAGTGACCAGGCTCGGTCTAAAATGGACCGTAAAAATCGACGCTTGCACGTAGCCATCTAAACTTTTCGTCAAAGGTGTATTTCACAGGTCGTTTTTTTCTTGTAAAATTACAAAGCGTAGCTCTCTATCTAAAAAAAATAGGGTCAAGAAACTTGCCAGGGTCTACGGCGCGCGGCTACCCAGACGACCAACTACAGTAGCGGGGTGTGTTTGGCGTTCGCATTGATAGATGGCGTCGGTAGCAGCGTCTGGAGGTGTAGCCGACCAGCGAAGGATAGCAGACGTCACGCAGACAAAATCCGTTGGCAGCAAAAGCGCCGCCGTTATGCAGACGCGTTTTTTTACTTTAAGTTTTGCTTTTATTGTTCGCATTTATTTTTTAACCGAAGGTACATTTCAAAAAGATTATATACATTTTAATAAACCGCGGTGGTCGCGAGCCGTCACGATAAGGAGGTAACGCCATCTATCAATACGAAAGCCAAACACACCCTGCTACTGGACCCCTGTCGTCTGTGTTGCTGCCTGCCGTAGACCCTGTCACGTTTCTTGGCCTTATTTGTTACAGAGAGAGAGTTACGCTTTGTAATTCTACAAGTAAAAACCTACCTCTGAAATACACCCTTGACGAAAAGTTTTGATTGCTGCGTGCAGGCGTCGATTTTTACGGTCCGTTTTAGATCGAGCCTGATGACATGGACCACCCTATATTTTAACCTCTTATCTAAAAACAAAAACACAAAAAAAAAGCAATAACCTTCTTTGGGACGCAGTCGAATACGTCTGACCTAATCTTACGCCCCACTTAGAGCCTTTTTTTCCTGGACACGTGTCTTTCCCAAACGTTCATTTATATCTCTCCGGCCTCCTTTTGATAAGAACTGGGCTCATCATTTGCATAAATAACAGCAAAAATATGCCCAAGTTTTTTTAGTTGGTAGCAGCAATATTATTGTTCGCACATTTTAGCATATACAAGTTACTATAGTTAATAGGAAGGGCGATCTAGATCACTTGATACCGGAATTTCAATTCGCACATCCGTCTGAAGAGAGCTCGTCTTGAGAGCGGTATGGGAATGTAACTAATTGTATGCTTATTTTTGAAAAATTGATTTATATCGCGAAAGGCTTATTTCTAGTCATTGCCTATAGAA
Source organism: Ixodes persulcatus (assembly GCA_013358835.2). Classification (NCBI taxonomy): domain Eukaryota; kingdom Metazoa; phylum Arthropoda; class Arachnida; order Ixodida; family Ixodidae; genus Ixodes; species Ixodes persulcatus. The sequence goes on along the minus strand of JABSTQ010005976.1, from coordinate 44,507 downwards.
ATGGGCATTTTTAAGCTTGCGAACTGCTTTTCTGTATATATATTTAATAGCGAAATTCATATATAAAAAAACTCAAAATTTCGAGTGCCATGAAATGAAAGCTCCGATAAACCCCGCATTTTCTGTAAAAACTAAACTCCGCAAGACACCTTCCGATCTCGGTAAAAAATAAACTCCTAAAACGCAGAACGGTAAATATAAGGTATTACGAAAGACGCGCTTTCTGGCCGCCGGAATGCCGCCCCAAATCCAGGTGTAAAAGACGGCTCGCTGGTGACCACCGAGGTCAATTCATTGATCCCGCTAACTGGTACTGAAAGCGGCAAGTCACACAATACCTCATCGCCGATTGCAAGCTTTGGCAGAGCTTCTCGTAATCATAACACCGCGTACTAACATATCCTGCGGCAGCCCCAAGGGAGACTTCTAGCGACCGTCGACGAAAGGCTTTTCTAGAAATTATCTTGGCCATAAAGCGGTACCAAAATATCAGAAAAAGCACTAGCAATAGGCCACAATATGAGCAAAGGTTTTAGCTAAGGAAGTTTATAGTGTGAGACTTGAGACGTATCGATTTAACGGGCCCATTGTTGGCAAAATGTTAGCGGTTCCGGGAGAACTTGCATCTTATTCCTCTACTTATCCTAATATCACTGGTCACACAACAATAAGGCAACAGTATTTTTTTTTATTTAATCGAATACATATAAGTACGCATTTACCTATCTAATCGGTTTTGCAATACAAAACACACTTACCTAGACATTCTGACTTGCACTCCTCAAAATTATTGAACACATTTTGGTTGTTATCCTTTCGATCGTAATCATGCGTGACTTTACATCTTCCAAACGTTGGATCGTACGTCGCCATTGAACGACCTCCTTTGCCGCTGCTTGACGGTGAGCTTTTGTAGCATTTGCTTGGAACGTTAGCTTCGCAGCGGGAGAAATTGGATTCATAAATTAAAAGTGCAACACAAAGTAGCTATTTCTGCATAATATTCGAGTCAAATTAAATCTAATTTTGACTTCTCCACTTATTCTATTATCGGTTTTTCTCCCGAGACGTGGCAATTCCAATACATATAACAAATTTAAAGGACGTGTACACATAGTTTTTGCGTACAACTTAACTGATAAAACCCACAATGCAGCATCAATAGCCTCTTCTTTACGAGATCCGCATGCATTATCTTACGCATATCAATTGAAAAAAAAAACGACACATCCCACCAACGAACCAATAAAAGCCAACCCGAAATGCGAAACACTCGTTATTTTGCTTACCTCTGCACATTGCGTTGCACTCAGATTCGGACATAAATTTGTTCTCGTTCCCATTAAATATGGCATCCCCGAAATATACCACGTAGCACTTGTCCAGGTTCTTATAGTATGCCCATCCTTTTACGTTCGCCCTGCCTTGCCCCATTTCTGGCTCACTAGAACAGACACTCTGGTTGCCGTTTTCCTCACTGTATTCATCGTAGGTGATGTCAGCCACGTCAGCCGGCTCACAGTACCTAAACCCTAGACAAAAAAAGAGGCTCTTAGGTTACGCTCTGTGCAATACTCTTTTTTTTTTTTCGCGGATCTTATCAAATCAATGAATAACAATTAGTGTCCATGCAGTAATTATGCTATCTACAACTTCGGGGAACGCACGAGAAATTGTATTGGAAGGAGGCCGCGCATTGTTGCATATACTCCGTTTTACACCAAGTCCGAGTGCAGCATTCGCTACTATTCAAAACAGCCAATCGAACAGCAACAAAAGTGCATCGTCACAGTCCTCGTCGTTTTTGCTAGTTTGCCATAATCGGCTAAACCAATCACGCAGCGCGGATGTGTTGTGTTCCCGCGATTTCTTTCTTTGGTGTGAAACAAAGTATAGACCAACACGCGGCCCGTCCTGACGTCACGCAACTGTGGTGGCGCTGTCAACGGTACGGCGCGTGTGCGGAGGTTTCACTTCACGCGAATGCGGTTTCTGCGCACGCGCAGTACCCACACCTGGCGTGGGAAAACACGGGCTTGTTTGTAAACAGCGTGTTGGTCTATCGAAAGATCACTCAGGAAGACAAAAGCACTATTTTTGCTATGCTACGTCGTGCACATGATTTGCTTGTTTCTGCTCCCATTCTTTAAAAGGACACTAAAGATGATTCTGCGATCGTTTGTTCTTGGTCATAAATGATTCCAGTTGCCCTAAGCATTCTAAAATAAAAAAAATATATATATATTCGCGTGACGCCGACTCCTTATTAAAGACGTCATAATAGGTCGGGACACACCACTTTCTGAAAGCATTTTTCCGCCCAGGAAAGGTGGGGCATACCCCGCGGCAGTAGGGGGACCGCTGGCCAAGTGGGCTGGCGCACACCAGCTTGTAGCACTTGGAGCGAAAGCTGGCGCTGCAGAACCCAGGGATCCTGGGCTCAATCGCCACCCCTGCCCGATTCGATCTGGATGAACATCGTACGGGTGTGCGGTTGTGTATCTCTATAGCGTGTTGCACGTTAAAGACTCCAGGCCAGCGGTTGTACCGCACTGGCTCAATGGCTCATCTACAGCTGCGAGACAAGTCTCCCGTTGAGCCAAATTAAGTTCAGGGTGTATAAGTATCAAACTACCCAATTTACATTAACCCCAACAGAGGTGTCAGCACGGTGACGGTGAGGGCTCTTCAGCCAATCGCAAGCCGCCTCTTCGAGAGAGGCGCCTAGCGATTGGCCGACAAGCGCCATCGCCACCGCGATGACACCGCGGCTGGGGTATGCCCCGCCTTTACTGAGCGGAAAAATCCGGTCAGAAACGGGGTGTTTCCCGACATTTCGTCACGTTTTTAATAAGGAAATCGGTGTCACGTGACTTTAGTTTTTGGATTTTTAGCACGCTTAGGAGCCGTAGAATCAGTTATGACCAAGCCCGACGATCGCAGAATCCTATTTAATGCCCTTTTTAGGTCTTATTAAATCTTTCGCTTTTGGGCCACAAGCAGGGGGGGCAAAGCTCGCGTGGGGTATTTACCCAGCCCATATTATGCCCCCGTGCCCCGAGCCTCTCGTTGTCCTACCGGCGAAATCACTTTAATTTAAAAATTCTCTACTAATGGAAAAAAATGTCACTCGAGAATAACTAAAAAAGAATACATGTTGTATTGTGACTCTGACAAATAGGTAATCTTAAAATAACACCGGTTATTCGAGATCGTTCATGTCAGCGTTGTTGTGAGAGAACGAGTTTGAAAACAAACCGACTCTTTACTACTGTATGACGTTGAAAATAGTTATGCCTTTTTCAAAAGTGCTCTATATTGTTGACGTGGCAAACTCAATAATTCAAAATAAAAATATTATATTCCTTGTTTTTTTTTTTAAAGGAAATCACGTTGGTAGAAATAATTGTAAACATTTATGAAACAAGGTTATCTCCCTCTGTCTTCCGGTTCTAAAAGACATGTTACTTACGAAACCGTTCACATTTTGTTTCAGCGTTTGTTTAAGAGAGTTCCGCTGTACAAGTATCTTTACATTATAGGTTGAAGACAAGGTCGATATATTGGCTATAATAAAACTACTCAACAGAAATCCTCTCAGTTGGGAATCCCTACCCTGGCTTCTACACAAAGTGCTGGAAGTGCAGACATATAAATAAATAAATAAATAAATAAATAAGAGTACATTACGTGCATTTCAGTCACTGTGCCGAGTGAACTTAATTATGTGTTGTGTTTCTCTGACGAGCAACTGTCACAATTTTATGGACACCAAAACGTATCCAGAAACTTAAGCAACCTGCGCACTTCATATTCAATCTCAGAAATTACAAAAATACAACAGAAACGCGCGAAATATTGCTTCAGTACGAATTCGGTAACGCGTTATGAACAAAATACAAATCTGTGTGTTGCACGGCTTTTTTGCACGCGGCCAAGAGCTGCTTGAAGACATCGAAGAGACAGAATTGCTCTTCTAGTGAAGCGCCTTCATTGTTGGCCCGAAACATGTTTACATTTACCTTTTCTCAGCATTTCTATGCTGCAGATATCGACACATGCGACCTTTTTTCATTTTTTAAAGACTAAAAGCAAATATCCAAGGGTGAACCTTGGGTGCCGCTGAAGAGGTTAAAAGCTGATCCAGAAATTAGCGTTCGAATGCAACTGGTTTAAGGTGCGCCAATGTCCCTCTGTTTAAGCTGATGTAAGTTTTGTAGTGTTCGATAGCGACAGCACGCGCACACAGGCAACGTACAAAGAAATCGTCGGAAACAAAAAGCCGCCGTAACACAGTCAATGCCAGAAGCGCGCGCAAGGACACGCTCTTTCACGTACTGCGGAACAGAAAAAAAGATACGCGTTTGGAACAAAATGGTTACATGCGTTCACCCTACGCAAAGCGTAAATGAAAGCACGCTAGACCACCGTGCCCTAAACCGACTGCGTTACAACTCCTTGCGTTCCCCTATGATGCATGACGCGGATCACGTTTACCGTAGCAACCATCTAGTTGCAAACAGTCACAAATGGTCGAAACGCTGTCAATCACATTTAAAAGCAGCCCTTTGGAATCCAAGAGGAGTGTGTTAAAGAACGCGAAGAAACAAAACGATAATATTTTTTTTTAGAATAACGACACAAGTTTTGGAGCGCTGCATCAGATACCGAGGGTATGGCCACAAATATTTCCGGCAAACATATCACTTTAAAGGGCAAGTCCGGAAACGACTTGTAACAACGTCGCAAGGAACGTTTTACGATATCCTATATTACTGAGGTTTTTTTTAATAATAGTTCGGAAATATCATTCAGCTTACTCACCAAACGCAGCAACGACAAGAAGAAACACAGCATCGGGCTGCATGATGATCGAAACTCTTCAAAACGTCTTAAGCCATCTGGGTTCGTGGTGTGAACACACGGTGCTGTCCTTTCGAATGTATAAAAGTGACGTCGACACCTTAACAATACCTTTTCTAGGTAATCGAAATGTAGACGAATAAAACAATAACAAAAACAAACTGCTGAATGTCATATTGTCCTTAAAAATTAAAATCGGCGAAGAAGAATTAGAAGTGTGACTGAAAAGTGGAAATATTGGAAGTAATTATTGATATAAAAATTATTGATATAAAAATATAGGGTACATATCAGAACAGCCAACTCTAAAGCAAACAAAACAACAACCACCTTCACGCTGTGAAGGTGGTTGGTCAGCGAAGCTGTGGTATCATCTGCAACGATTGCCCAAGTAAATGCACTGTACCAAAACTGTTTTTATATATGAAGGATTTCGTACGCTGCCGTTGCCGCAGCAGATTATGCAACCACAATCTTTACCGAGAAACACATGCGGGCAGCGCCGAAACTGATGGCGGGGCCACGCCCACAACAAGGAACGCGGAATTCAACATTGGCGGACACGATAATGCTGAATCGAGACATGCAGGGATTTCCTCGGACATCATTCGTCTGCTCGTGGGGCTTTCATCTTGGCTTTAATTTTTGACGGCTGAGGTTGAGCTGCTACGCGCAGACAACAGTGCACTACGAGTGGAAGTCTCCCAACTTCGCCAAGCAGTTGTGAACGAGACCATGGCGGGGGCTCCCAAAAACTCGTCAGCTGACGCTCTGGAGTCAACGGCACCGTCCTATGTTTCAGTTGCTCTGGGTACCCGACCCAAGTCTCCGACTCAGCGACAAGGTCGTGATGTTCCCGTAAATACCGCGGCTCGTGGAATATCGTCATCATCTGCACATCCAGGCAATGGGGACGCTGTGGACGCTGATGGATTCAAGACTGTCATAAGGAAAAAAAAAAACGAGTCTCGCAGCGTTTCCCACAATGAGCGCGACGCTACCACGCGGTGACACTAAGCATGACGCGTGTGCCGCTTAGCGGCGTCTCTCCTTGGTGCTTGAACGTGTTTGCCGCTCAAGCTCCAGCGATTATACTTAGAAATCACCATTTTAAATGGAATCGTAACTAGAGAAAACGCCAGTTATACTATTTGCAAAAACGTAACATGCCTGAAGCATTTTATGGTCACTTGCTTTTGCTTTCATGCCGCCTGATTAATAAACCGCGCACTAAAAATGAGCTTTAAGATATATAACTGCGAAACATACCACCCTTCCGTGGCACTGATGTTCTCGGGATGTTTGTTTTTAAATAAGGGCATGCAGCGTCACGCCATAACAAGCAAACGAAAGCACGAGTAAAGCGCTGGTGTTTCAAAGTTGGTGCTTTCTCATCTGGGGTATCATTTTCTAGTACCGATTGCGTTGGACTGCGAGTATGTTTCCGCCTAAACATCACTGTGTGCCCTGTTCACACTCGCAAAACATCTTCCTGCAGCGACCGAATGCGCTCTCCTGTCAAAGCCCGTGGTGTTCACTTCATCCGCCGTCTGTGGTGCCTGTCGCAAATGCACGGCTCCAGCCTCTTTTAGCCTCGCGGATACGACGACACTCCACGTCACATCCCGCTCCTCCGCTTCGTTCATCAGTTAATCAGTTTGGTTGCCCCATAGCTGCGTTCAATAACCACCGTTGCCTTAAGATCCGTGCACTCAAAGAGAGAAGCTACTTGTAGCAGCCCTCACATTACAACTACACTTTATGCAAAAGGCAATATTTTGCAATGCGATAACTTTCTCCACACTACAAGAAGAGACCAACAACCTGCAAACGGGGCGCAACGTCTGTACGAACCGCTGGCGTCTAAATGAGCACCGATTTTATTCCACGACTAGTTCTCGTAGGCTCTGCAGCTCCTCTTGTATGCCAAGAAACCGCACGGATGGTTGGCAGGCATCGCGGTTGCTATTTGCGACACGGACAGGATGTGGAGTTTGGCAAACACCATTTTGGCCATGTGTAGAACCTAGCTGTTGAAGGATGAAAATTTCTTTTCGTCACGAGAAATCGGTCTGAAACCAGTTCACGCTCGCTGCAGGATTTTGATTTCCGGCCTCAGGATTCCTAAATATTCTTTGTCGCGTATTCGCAAGTGTGAATGTAGCATTTGGAGGAACGGAAAGCAATTCGTCAGTTTCAGCCAGGCGTCGAGAATGTACTCGTAAATACTCCTAATGGCGATAAAGTTTCGCAAATTATGGACATTACACTTACTTCTATAGTATTCACTACCATTAAAATAGCAATTGCTGTATGGCCCGTTAAACTATTAAAACCTGCAACGACTTAAAATATAATTTAGTTTAAATTATTGACACCCCTGAATTTTACGTTTATCCTATTTGCTTATTGAACGAGATTATCGGGGTGCTGGACTCCATAATTTTCTAGAGACAACTGTATATAAGATGTATATAGTAACGCCACCACGTTGTTTAAAAGTAAGCTTTTATAATTTATTCCGGAGCTGTTTGTTTGAAACAACCAAACTGCACAGTTATTGGGAGAGCGACACCTAAAGACAAAGCAAAGACGCTGACCATCGCCTTGGCAGCGGGTGGTCAGTGTCACCTATAGGACTAGCATCTCCGTTACGCCACACCATAGCGTCCTAAATAGTGACAAAGCCTGGCAGTTCCCTACGAGAAGCGGCCGCCGAAATGGAAAAGGTGAAGCGGCACGCAACGGATCAGAGAAGAGCCACGTGACTGGCGCCCCTCTGTGAGGAGACGCCGAAACACACTTCTCCCGAGCGAACAAGTCTGTTTCGGGTCCTCAACCCTGCAAAAGCTGTGCGCTGACGTCCAGGTTGCCCGAGAAATGGCTCTTTGATGCTCTGTACGTGCTACCAGACCCTCGCACTCCAATCTGCGACCGAGCACTCTATGGCTCTGTCGTCGAACTGCCAGACTTTGTGAGTATAGAGGAGGCTATGGCCACACAGTGAAGCGGTGCAAGCTCCGACCTCGTCTAATGCACCCGAAGTGCCTTGATAGCGTCTGAAATTTCCTGCGACCGTGTTTCTCCATCTCATTCTAAGTAAGCGTCTGGTACATTTACATTTGAAAACGTTTTCATGTCCAACGTTGCTCCGTGTGCCTTCTCACATCATTTGAGTCGCATGAGTTGCTGGGAGCTCGGGTTCAGTCATGTCCTCCGCAGTTGTAAGTGGCAAGGATGGCAACACACACTATGTGTTTCGTTCATCTGCGCTGGAACATGCCTCTACGAAGCGCGTTCGTATTCTACTATACGGAGATCACCACGGGAAAACACTCACTAGTTCCGGTACTATATAATTGGTAAAATCTACATAGGTAATTTTCGTTCTTCTTATTAACAGATTGTTCTTTGCTCGCTGCTGGATCGAGTAAACTACTGGGATTGGGGTGATCGCGACTGTTTTTGCCAGCGCATGGAATGGATCTGGGTTCTCTACTTTCAGGTCTCGAGTAAAAAAAGTTAGCGCCAACTGTGACTTCGAACGCTTTGTATAGTGCTGTGCTCAGGTAAGCTCTTTGATTAGAAGCTATCGTCGGCTGCTACAAAAAAAGGCGATGCGAAGTACCTCTGTTGGGAGCTACACCGTGGCGCAACGTTCTTGTAACACGCTTCCAACTACGACTTTCAACCAAGTGTGATTAGAGCGAGTAGTGATTTCCTTCTATTACGCGAAAATGACAGCGCTTTAAAAACCTGCAAACGCACTTAAGCAACAACAAAGGGGATCGCGTAAAACATGAACCGAGCGCAGATCCATCAGATGCTCCGGATAAGTGGGATTGCTAAGTTACCTAACAACAATTTTATCCCGACGTGCAGCCCATGGTTAAAAGGGAAGTCATTGAAGTATTTTCGTGACATCTTGCAAAACGTGAGCCGAGTGATATCCTTTTTAGAGCGTAAATAACATATATGAACACAGCAATGGCCGGCATTTTATTTCCGAATAATTTTAGTGTCCTTACAAAGCTTGCACATTTGGCCTCGGTTATACCAAAATGATGTGTTACGATGGCTACAGTTTGAGTATACAGTATCAAATTTGTAATTCAAGATTTCGCTTAACAACAGTAATATTTATGTGCTCACAAAAATATGTTTAAGAAAACCAATGTTTTCATAACGCAGCTCAATACTGTTACCTATGACCACCCGCAAAGCAACAAAGTGCACTTTTACTAAAGTTACACATCCTTCATCTGAACTTTGGTTTGTGTGAAATAAGAGATTTAAGTACAGGGAAAATAAGGTTCGGAACAATTTGGCATGAGTTTAACTGCTCAGAACTGTGGAAAAATGCAATTGATGCATCATGAAAAAGTGGAGTTTAAGTTATAACAGTAAAATGGCATTCGGCTGGAAAACGCAAGGCACGTTCAAAACTAGGCAATATTTTCTATAGCAGTAGGCAAACAGTCGTAGAAGATACGTTGTCTCTAGATATGACAAAACAAACTTACCTGTTGTTGCAATGGCAAGGAATAAAGATATATTGAAAACATAACTGCTTAAAAGTAACAAAATCACTATCTTAATGTTATTACTTTCAAGCATGCGCAAGCTTTTCTACGATCAACGATCCCTGTATATAAATGAGGAGTGCATGCTAACCTGCTGACTCTACTCTAAACCAAAGCGCCTGTATAAATGAGGGGGATATGCATGTTGTTCTTCCTTAAGCATTTGTACCTTTACTTAGTTCTCACTACGTAAAACGTATTTTTTTATTGCATAATGTTTAACCTTATATTTTCTCTACTTTGTTTGTAGTATGATGCGTTTGTTTTGAGTTCCTTGTTCCGGCATGGCCTAAAACAAAAAAAAAAAAGACCTTAGATGTTGATGACATCCGTTAGTAAGCACGATCCCACCTCCTCGGCTGTTGATTGAAGAAAAAACAAATTTCCCTTTGATTTTTAGAAGCATGACGTCGTATACAATTTTCATATTGCAATAAAACACATTTATATAACAAGGCAGAGCCGTTTTAGAGCGCAGCTCTTAGGCGCCCGTTTCCGGCTTGAGCGGCGTCGCCGTCGGCGTAACCGCGCGGTGCATTATGGGACGCGTGACGTCACTGATGACGTCATCAGTGACGTCACTGATGACGTCATCGGCATCCGCATCGTCATCATCACTGATGACGTCATCACGTCATCGGCATCCGCATCGTCATCGGCATCATCACTGATGACGTCATCAGTGACGTCACTGATGAATTCATCGGCATCCACATCGTCATCGTCACTGATGACGTCATCAGTGACGTCACTGGTGACGTCATCGGCATCTTCATCGTCACGTGACCCTCCCCCGAGGTCACGTGACCCCCAGGTCGCGTGACCCCCCGCCGCCCGAGGTCATGTGACCTGGGTGGTCACGTGACCTCGGGGGAGGGTCACGTGACTGAAGATGCCGATGACGTCATCAGTGACGTCATCGTCCCGAGGTCACGTGCCCCCCGAGGTCACGTGACCTCTCCAGGTCACGTGACCCCCCCACCGTGTTGACTTGAGCCCCCCCAGTATCCTTCCCCTCCTCCTCCTCAACAGCTGTGCTCTAATTAGGCGTTACAGGGAGTTATAAACGGCTTTCACTTTTTTTTCCGACTCTGTTATCGAACGCATACGGCAGATAAAACGAATTAATCTTTTAGGCACGTTACATTTTTGCAAGTCTCTGAATTTTTTTTTGCATTTAATTAGTACCTGCTTTAGGACACCCTTGACAGCACGATTAATCAATAATTTATAATAAATGTTAATTTATACAGTTTACTTTATTAATCGAAAAATGGTGACGGTTATGTCCCCATGCAAAAGGGAGTTTTATCACGAAGTTTTTGGAGTACACGGTTCCGAAATCATAAAGTGTGTTGCTGCTTCGTTCTGTAAATTCTTATGTAAAATTTAACGCGCGTTAGCGAATCGTAAAACTCGCGCAACCGTTTAAACAATTACGATGATTGCGTTTTATCGGCAGCGTTATCTCGTAGTAAACCTCTGAAACGTTCTGCACGTGCAAATCTGTGGCTCGCGTTTCACGGAGCATGCTATTGTGAACAAGACGGTCGAGGTAACATTTACCGGTCGGCATTTCAAGAGATTTGAAGCTAGATAAAGTTCTAATGTGTCCAAATGACCATAAAAGTGGTTATATGTATCTATTTTTTTTTAACTTGAACGATCATTGACGTAGTGTGATGTAGAATGAAATCAGTTCGTCTGCTCGCGGCCGTCACGGGTGCTCGAAAGCCCGTACCACGAAATTTTAATCACACGCGTATAGTTTGCATCATTCATGATTGCTTGCCATTGTAAGTAGTCTTGGAAATGATTTGTTTCGACTTCTCAGACGAAGCGAAATGTCGCAGGATGGCAAATCGCCGCCTGCTGCGGTAAGCCTAACGCTCGACAGGGCCGGCGGAGTCGAGCGCCATCTTGCATTTTTTCCGAGTCGCGAACGGTGCTGGCTGCGTTGCGGTGACGACTCCAGCGGCCGGAGTGGGAGAAACGAACGATACGCGCATAACGAAGCCCCCAACAACTGGCGCGCTCATGCGCAGTGGCGTCGGCGATGGGTTCGAGGTCGGACCGTTCGCAAGGAAACGACTCGCTAAAACTCCCCAATGTCTTTCCAGCCCGATATAAATGAACACTCACTGGGAACGGTACCAATGTAACTGTCACCTTTCGTTTTAAATAGGGTTACGACTTATTAGTAGGATTCCGTGTTTTCGGTAAGCATAAATAAATCCAGAAAAAAACATCCACGAGCCAGCTTCATTAAATTCGGGGAAAAAAAAATGACTTGGAGCAGGCCTTTAATAAGAACTAACCTTCATGGAAAGAAATCTTGATCTACAGCTTTATCTTGTTTTGAACCTCGATCACGGCCCCCACTGAACTCTCCTCGAGGCTGTTTGTCCCTTTGAAAGTAACGTACTAATTTCCTTCCTTTATCAGTATCGGAACGCGTATTCAAGTATGTGGGTCACGTCCATGTTCTCAGGAAGTTAGGGCATTCCGTTTCCGTGTCCTGTGGTCTTCGCGTAAGCCCCGATAATTTTTCTTTTTTTTCACACTATAAAGATTCACGCTAAAATACACAAAATTATTGGGAAATTAAAGCAGCCTTAAAGCATAGCCTAGCTTAAAAGGAAAAAAAAAAACACTGAGATTTTTGGGTTTTTTTTTTTGCCGAATTCTTGTTTCTTTAGCTTAGGTTTCAGTTCATTTCGCAATTTTTCTGCAACCGGAATCGAGTATTTGTAATCGAAGCGAGTGCTGGCAAACTGAATAAACGAGATGTCGTTTAGTGAACGTACCGGTCTGCGGCTCAAATTACAAAAGAGTTCCCGAAAGTTATTTCTGCGTCATAGCTTGTGTCTAACGAAGCGGACGGATCCGTACGGCACCGTTCTGCGTCTCTTCTTCGGCTGTTTTTCGTGCTCCCCGTCCGACATTGCCGCTACTGCGCCGCCTTTAGATGCGATCATTATAGCCGATATGGGTTGAAGCCATAGGCACGCGAACGTTGCGCTCGACATCTGAGGTCGCGGAAGTACTGGACAGAGTCTGACGCCGTCTGCGCGCTGACTACGATGATCAGCGAATCCGGGGGCTAACCACGGCCGGTACAGCAATCCCGCGCAGGAGAAGACGAACCGAGAAGATCGGGACATTAGTTTCGGCCGTATCCTACCACGAAGCCTCGTTCGCACCGGCGGCTCCTGGTTCATTCATCGCGACATCTGTGCTCTTTATTCGTATCAATTCGTAAACCCGATCCCAAGGATCCCCCTGCATGAATATCATTTTTAATCATAGTAGTATCCCGGGAAGCTAACCCCAAGTTTATTTTTGAAGCTTCAAGTTTCAGTTAACGGCGTTAACATTTTAGTCTGTAAAAACAAAAAGCTCTTGCGCAGTGACACTGTAATGCTAGCATATACGCTAATTCAGTTGTGGTTTATACATTTTGGTGCTTTTTTACATTTCGTGGCTATTAGGAGAATTTGCTTTAGCCGGTTGGGCTACAAACTGGTACATCAACCTCTTGAAAAGGAAGTCGGCCCGGAGAGTGACGTAAGTGTTGCAGTTCACCGTCGTTTTGTTGTGCAACACTGAGGGCTCTCACACTCACCGTTGTTGGAAAAAAAAGCCCCCAGAAATTGTGAACGTTCCAGGATAATTGGTAGGCCGCAGGATTTTCAGTGCTCTTGACGTTCCATACATCATTGGTCACCTCCTCAATGAATACCGCAAGTGCCGTGTCTCGCGAGGTGAGTGGGAGCCTCTGGCGGACTGCAGTGCATCCGCGAGGGGCTTGTAATTGATTAGGATGAAAAATAATGAGCCACAACCATTACCGGACTGTTTCCTCCCTACTCTATCCGATTATACACCCAAGGACGAAAACATACCGTCAAACTAAGTGTTAACATCCAATTCAACGCGTCTCGGAGTATATACAATATTCTAATGTCTACGCAACTTGTCACTTAACAAATTAGAGCTGTAAAATAAAAAAAGGGGCGGGGGTTGTTTGCGGGGGAGTCCGACCGCAAAATGGCAATCCTCTCAATCTGCGCGTTTCAAATCGTCACATATCTAGAAGCGGACCTTGTTTTTGTGCACCTCCTCGCTGCTCGTATCGCAAACGCGACTCGTAAACCACGTGACCCTGATCGAACAGCTGGACTCTGTAATAGAAGCTCTCTATTATTGCAAACATTGATCTCTGCGAAATCTGCATCTGAACCTGGCAAGCATGTTATTTTAATTTTGCACAGGAAAGAAACTCCGCCTTAAACCTTTGCCAAATAAAATGCACTACTTAAATGCTCATTCGGACAAAGTTCGAGCTATCTATGAGCAGAGGCTGATAGTTACCCCCGTTTCACACCGTTAGGATTTACTGTACACACCCTATAAGTGTGATGCGGAACGCATAATGTAAATTGAGGTTGAATTATTTATTTATTATTTATTTATTTTAAAGATACTGCCGGCAAACTTTTGAAGGCCAAGGCATGAGTGCACGAAAGAAAAAAAGGTCAGCAAAACAAATAAGTAGTTACAAACATACAGTAAAATGCGTAAGCAACCTAGTCCGTACAGCTCACTCAAAGAAATAAAGGTTCATCAATGGCACTAGAAAATGAAGCGAAGGAGACAATGTCCATCACGCTGCGGGGCAAACCGTTCCACTCACAAACAGTACGCGGAAAAAAAGAATATTTTAAAAGATCTTTCCGGCAACGAAACTCAAGAATTAGTTTCTCATGCTTCTGTCTGGTAGCACGGCTCAAGTTAAACTGAAGATAGGCGTCAAACTTTAAACAAGTTTTGTTATGTATATTGTGATGTAAAACATTTAGGCGATTTACTTTCCTGCGACATGACAACCCAGGCAGTCCAAACGCAGTGTACAACGGTGAAAAATATGATTCTTGGCCATATGAATTATAAATGAATCTAAGAGACTTTCTTTGAACCCCCTCCAACTAGTTTATATACGATTGTGAATGCGGGTCCCGTAATATGTCAGCATCTTCTACTAAAGAACGAATTAGAGTTTTATACGCTGTTAGCTTCGTTTCAGGAGTGCAATGAATCATAGTCCTCCGCAGTGACCACAGCTTTCTAGGCGCTTTGACAACAACCTGTCCAATCTGAAGGGACAAGCTTAAGTTAGAGGTAATTGTGACACCTAGATACTTGTAGTCGTAGACCACTGCCAACGCATTGGAGTTGATAGTAGAGGGGGGGAAAAGCGGTACTTTCTTCAGCGTTAGTGTCATTTGCACACATTTCTTAACGCCCAAGTCCATTTGCCAATTGTTAGAGCACAAAGAAATAATTTTAAGGCTATCATCTAAACATGTTTGGTCAGAAACGCAATCTATTTTGGAAAACAATATACAGTCATCTGCAAAAAAAAAAAAAAAAAAAAAAACGACACGGTATCGAGGGTTTATCTGCCATCAGATCGTTGATATAAACTAAAAACAGCAATGGACCGAGTACCGATCCCTGGGGCACTCCAGATAGCGCAGGTAATTCAATGGATTCTGCATTGCACACAGACACGAACACGTTTGGTAAGGTAGGAGTCCAACCATGCCAAGAGGTTGTTATTACCTAGTACCTGTTTTAGCTTATGTAGTAACTTGCTATGCAGCATCAATAAAGCCTCAGGGAATTCTAATCCATTTAAAAATAATTGAGATTTTAGTTAGGAATTACATATCTAAATGAGTCAATGAAAAGTAGTTTTAACTGAAAAAAACGGAAGTTGGTGAGGACACTAGAGCCGGGCGCAAGTTACGATCGAGCTTATAAAAACCACATACAAACCACATCATCAAATCGCTCCATGAATTTAACCAGAGAAGGTACTAGCCGTGACTAGATACAGCACGTCAGTGAGACGCTTTAATGCGAAATCTTTAACTCCCTCATGGAGCGCGGCCGGCGTTGCAACTAATGCAACGCCCACGGAGCCCAGCCGGGTTTGTGGCCGCAAAAACGAGCAACTAAAGAAAGGGTGGCGCGCGCTCGGCAGTTCTTCTCTCCCACTCTTGGGTCACGTGTCAGGTGTGGTTAGAGGTCCGGTGGAGGGGTGAGAGGGTAAGCGGGGGGGGGGGGGGGCGGAAAATTCCCACTCCTCACGTGTCTTAAGCCCTGCTTTCAGCCATATCGCGCGCCCCGCGGCTTTCCCGGCGCACCCCTTCAGATGTGCAAAGCAAACTAGTGTATAAAGCGCAGTGCGATGATTGCGACGCAACGTGAACATTTGTGAAAGCGGCAGAAAGAAGGACGCAAGACTTAAAGGGACCATGAAACGATTCTGAAATCAAATTTTATCCACCGATCGTCGTAAAAGGTGTGAAAAGAAACACAAAAACACAAAAATAGGCAGCCAAAAAAAAATTCTTCGCTATAGAACTTTTAAAAAAAAACTGGACCCTTTTGCGCCTTCTTTCCTTTGAAAGCTCTCTGCCTTTTCACTGCGATGCATCCGCGGAAACGCAGCACGTCAGCCGAATCCACGTCGCCTATTGGGTAAGAGCCTACCACACCAGCAACGCGATCGTAAACAATAGATAGCCGGCGAGTGTTTCTTAAAAGTTTTATTAAATAATACTCAGATCCACATTTTGTAGCATAATTAAAGATTTGACGAAAATTGCAAAATTTGATAATGCTGAGAGCCAAGCGCCATCTATCGTGTGGTAAACGAAGCAACTACTGCACCTGCGCAGTAGGGCCGACCGGGCCGACAGCGTAGTTAAGTTACTATTTCGCAACGACCAAAGACCGTTTATTTTTCTACGTGTTCTTCTCGCGCGTCCCGACTTCAAGCAGCAAGAAAAAAGCACGAGACAGACCACGACGAACAAGAATGCTGGATCCACCAACACCCGAGAGAAGCTATACAACGGCGACGAATCCACCGGCTCCTACCAAGCGAGCTTGGCGGATAGGCCTAGCGGCCTAGCAGGCACTCCGACTCGGAACAGCGTTCCTTCAACTGTACTTGGCCAAGACCATCTGCCCACGACCGGCTGGCGTGCTGAATGGAATATTGCCGGGCGACCCTTGTGGACCCTTCCCGTATTATAGTTTGATCACTGACCTCAATTTTAGATTAAGAGGTGAGGTCAATCTCTTCCCCTTGTTTTCCGAAGCAGTGTTGATGAACACTGTCGTCGAAAAGGGACTCTCGTCAATTCTATCTTCTTGTTTTGTGTGATATATAAACGTCGTATGGATTACCTTCGTAACACGGTATGTACACTTTGTTATTAGTATACCATTTTTTTATTCTGACACGACTACACGTCACTCTCGAGCTATAACAGTTCGTGGGAGCTACGTGCAATGCCGGTCCAACCTTCCTTTGCCGAGTGTCAAGTCAGTATCGAGTTGCAATCGTAAAAGATCGGTCCCGAAGCGCTTACCAACAGCGCGAATACAGCACTTCCATCAAACGCGCGCGTCCGCTCCGAGTGTGAACAGGTATTTACGTGGCTCTTGCTGAGACTGTCGTAGTTCAAACGTATCTTTTTTTTTTTAACGTCGGCTCGCTCCTGCATCTCCGAGGCCGCGAAAAACGCCGCGGCAATTTGTTTCCATCTACGTCGCTTTGAAAATGGCTGACACGGGCCGCCTGTTACCAACAATGACTGTTGGGCTGGAGTCTTCACCGGAAGACTCGCCGCACTTCCCAACAGGCATACCGGCGTATGGGATCAGTCCCATGCTGTCCCTGTAGCGCAACATATCTCGTTGAATTTCGCTCAGCTGCGATGTGTTCATGCCTGTCGCGGCGATGAGAGGCGCCGATTCCGAAAATACGTCGGTGACATCAGCGCCATCAGCGCAGCAAAACCTACTGGCACACTGCCAGCTCGCCGCCGCTAACGCTCCCATCTCCTACTGCCGAGAGAGCTTCCGGTTCCTGTGCCAGGGTACGTCACGACCGTCAAAATTACGCCGCAGCTTGTTTGGCGGTCAGTTGGAGAGAATGAAAAAGTCGATATTTCATTAATTTTTTGTGTAGAAGTTAATAAACCGAGACGAAAACGGATGCCTGTTCGGCATTCAGTGAACATTGACGGTTTAATGTAAAAGTTATCTGGCAAAAGCAAAAAGGTCATTTCATGGTCCCTTTAAAGGGTTACTCCGTCGATTTGTTTAGCTACCCTAACTAACCATATTTTCGCAATCATCGCCCTATGGCCTTTAACGGTATGCTATTTAGTGTCGAAAAATTCGTAATAGTTATTGTGAAATCCGCTAGTGAAAATGATGTCAAAACCAATATTCAAATATACACACGCATTTAGTACTTTGACGTCAATGGAAGGCAGGCTTGCTGGTCGAGCGGGCAGTGTAAAAATTCACTATGACAAGCATTTGTTCCGTGCAGCTGCGCGGGTGCTGAAGCGAGCGTCCAAATCATTCATTTGATACAATCACATTGCTTGTCATCAGTTGGAAACAAAGTCTACAGTCTAGAAAGTGAAGCCCTGCCTTTGGCTGACGTCACTTTTTCATTGTGGCCAGTACAGATTTTCACTTTGAAAGGCAAGGTGAGGACAAAAATTGTAAATGCAATAACTTGGCGAACAACATTTATTTTGGCCCAGTATTTGGGTTACTATATCATCCATGTTTACCGGTGTGTTTCGCAAAATCTCGGGCAATTCGGGGGCTATGAAGAAACTGCCGGACTATTTGATTTATTTTAAGGAACACAGAAGGGACGTGGTGAAAGCCGCTCCCTCTACGCTCACAAGGACGGAATACTTTCAACACCGCTTGACGAGAGGACACCCGTTCAATTTCGACAATGCTACAGCCTCGGCAAAAGAACAGCGCCGGGGATGAATAAAGCTTTTGAATTCCTGATTCCTCCCACGTGTCTCGTTGGTGTGCAATACCAACCACGGCACACTGCCGGAAGTTTACAAGGATGTTTGTGATAAGTAGTGATTGGGGGGCTCTCGCCTTATTTGCGTCTTTTTTTTTTTTTTTTTTTTGCAACCTTCAGCGATGATGGTACCGTGGTGTAAGAATCGCGCTCCCTAGCTCCTGGATGATAGGCTTCCGAATGAAGGTGCTTGCTTACCTAATCCTGAGGTAGAAGAATCAGGTGCAGCTTTTATGTCGCTCGTATTTTACAAAATTATAATTACTTACGTGCCCCAGACCCAACCACCTTCTGCTGTTCTACGATGATCATCCAGATGACAGTCAGAGAAAGTTGCGAATACTGAAGATGCCACCTAGCCTACCACACACTGCCTCTACCGATATCGACACTCAGCAATGTCGTCGCGAGGTTGGAGAAGCAGATAACGCCCGAAGATTGCCTCAGCGTGCTCGACAATCTTTAGCCTTAGCCGCCCAATGAGTTGCCATGCAGACCGAGCCAGTTTGGACTTTATGTGAGGGTATTGAACGTCATAGTTGCATGTGCCTTCCACGTTATAAAATGAGATAACACGACGAAGCCTCTACCGCGATCAAACTTTTGAGCACACGTGGCCACAGTCATAGTTTCGCTTCGCAGTCTCGGTGTTATTGCGAAATACCAGCTCTCAACAATGGGAACCGAAACGGCTAAGTCTAAAACCCCGATAATATATTTTAAATTCATCGAGAAACGTTGCTTTTATATAGTGATTCTATACACGATATATAGAGTAGATAACGCAACCCAATTTGGCTATTAAACATACATTTTGCAAATAAAAAGAAGAATAAGAACAAACCTAAAATAATGTAAGAAAGTAATTATTAGCTTCTACAGAGTATTTTAATCTGTTAATACTTTATCCCTTTTCACGTATTTGACTACCAGATTTAGACAGTGACTTAACCCTAACTATGCCTATTTGTGTGTGTATTATTTCAATTATTTTTTTTTATTTATTTTTTACCTTATACTTATAAAGTTTATTCACTTATTATTTCGTTGTTTTATTGACGCTGTTTTGTCCAGTGCCAAACTTTCAAAACGGCAAGCCTTACCACTTCAATAAGTCCAACGTCCCAACCGACCCCCGCTAGAATTGCAGCAACCTTCTTTACTGCATTGAAGCAGTTACAAACGTAACGTGATTTGAACCAGCTCTTTCTCCTGAGGAGTTTAGAAATTTGCTAGCTGTATTCAAAAACGTATTCACTACTCCGTCTAACAGCAGCTTTTCTACATGCCACCCCGAACGGCACGGAACAAAGAACATCATGTTAAAAACAATCTTAACCTGATTCCCCTCAGTGCAGGTGTCTCGCGCAGACATCACCTCGCGCTGAGGTTTGCACTAGCTACGTGCATTTTTCCGAACGCTGAAAACAGAAATCCCTGATAGAATTTATTAGAATCCAGATTAAGACTAGAACATTAACGCCCGTTCACACACTTCCAACCAAGTAGGACCATCTGAGACAAGACCGTTTTTTTAAACCTCTTGAGACGGCTTAGGACCGGATGCGCTGTTGCGGAGCTGGTTGTAAGCCGTTGCAAGAAGCTTAAAAACCGGTCTTGTATCAGTCGGTCCTGCTCGGTAGCAAATGTGTGAACGAGCCTCAGCACCTTTCAAAAGAACAGGTTAGCAGCCCTGGTCTTCCCAGTTTGTGCCGCGTAAGAAAAGAAGCGGCAAAGAAAGTAAAGCTCTAACCCGAATGGAATATGTACCTAAAATGATAATATTAATTAATACTAACCGAGTGCCGCGGCTACGAAAGTCCACACTATCTTTATCTGCATCATGAGCTGTTTCACACTGAATTTACTACGTTTACTATAAATAACATCTTGCCGAATGTGTCCTTTTATATCAAGTCTCTAGTATGTAGTTAATAAATAAAAAATACTTGCGAACAAAAACAACACCCAAAAATTTAGGAGTTGTATGGGTATCATAAAAAACAAAGAAAAACGCATGCAACTTTGCATGTGAAAGTTTCTATGGGAAATGACGTAGATTGGGGAGAGCAATCGTGAATGTTGAAACAAAAAAAAAAATTAAATAAAAATTTTTTTACAAAATAACTAGCCGTTCGTACGATGACCGTAGAACGCAACGAAAGCTTTACTAGGAAGTTGCCTTGAACATTATTTCACAAACAAAATGTGGCTGCTCACTTACGTTCCAAAGCGCACTCGACCCCTACGCGATTACTCAATGACGCGCTTTCTTGATGACGTCAAAATTCACGTTCTTGGAACAGGTTGTTACCTTAAGGTAACAACCTGTTCCAAGAACGTTACACAGCGGAACCCATCTGGACCAAAGGACCGGGAGAAGGCCGTCTGCTGCGAGCGGTCAGCGGCGCAGCGCTGATCAAATGCACCAGACGGCGTCGTCCCGTTCCCTTGGTTCCACTTGGTCCCGCCGAGTAGCATGGGGCCCCAGGGCACTTGGTCACGCTGTCGTACGGTATCGTGAGCAACCTCCCACGCTTCCAGGCCACTAGCGGCGTCGAACGGTTGCTTCATCGAACGACCTTTTGATGAATAAACTTGTTCCTGCAGCACGTTCGCGGCGACCATCTGGAGAGGTGAAAAGTTATTATATGTCGCTGGTCTCAGTACACAGGGGGATATTAACTTGCACGCAACTTTCCTAAACAGGGTTTCTTTCTGTAGATAATCGTTTTTAAAAATCCGTGAAAGCTATACTAATCCCGTTTGTGCAGGTGAGTTATACGGTCAAGGGTACATAATATAGGGAACCAATTGTCAAAATAAGCCGGATAATGAACTAAAATCTGTTAATTAACTTCTTCACAATTAAAAGTAAAGATACGGTTATAATTAGAAGCTTGCTAAGCGTCACCGATGCCTACCAAATCAGTACATTTTCGGAAGATTGTCAGCGCGTGGGAAGCACGTTTGTGCGCTGAAGTTACCACTTATGTAACAGGAGCAAGGGCGGCAATTCGAAAACGCGAGCAAGATCACCACCGCCCGTTCATCATCCGTGTTTTCGCACCACCAGCAAGTGGTAACTTTAGCGCACCCCCACCCTTGGCACTCACTTCAGAAATTATGATTTAGTGGTGTTCGAACAAATGTAAGCTCATTTCTTGACCATATTTTAGGTGGATGATTTTGTTTGAGATTGAACACGAGTGTCGGGGTGGGTATTTTGAGTTGCCACAAATAAATAGATAATATACCATTATCTCGGCGATAAAGAAAAAAATCGCTTTTTGAAGTTTTTGATTTTTTTTTTTTTTTTTACAAAAGTTTTTGAGTGTAGCAAGGTGACTTACCACATATCGGCGGCTTGATTTTTGTAGCCAGTTCTGTCGCTTGTTATAAATAGGTGAAATGGATAACACTTACAATAATTTCTTATATAAATATATAGTGCACGGTCTATTATGTTTATTTAAATTAAGCTCTTTCGCACAATTCATACAAAAGACCAAAAAAGTCAAATACTGTAGCTTTGACGGTTAGGTAACACGTTTGGAGTTTTTTTTTGTTTTTTTCTAAGGATTCATTTTAGATGTTGCTTATTACATACTTCTAAAAAGTGATACCGATATCACCGATGTCGCTTTTTAGACTCCTGTTCTTCCTCTCCTTCATCGTCGTCTTTCTTCCTAGTCTCAGGGTTACATTTCATTGTGCTTAATCATCAACTGCTTGTTTGCGCCCTAACATTCTGTTCATCACTTTATTTTATTTTATCATTACGAAATATTTTAAAATAATTTTACAATTTTATCACTGATGGAAATTAGCCATAACTTAAGCTCACTTTACTAAAACATGACACTTTTGTTTCCTTGAAATATTTTGCCTATATTTTCCTTTATATTGCAATATTATTAGCTGCATTAGATTTCCCTTCTTTGGTTGTAGTGTCTGTGGAAGTGATCAAGCAAACATTCATGCCGCCGAATTGGCGAAATTGTAGTTTCCGTAGGTTGGCTTCACTGCAAAGCTTATTTCTTCCAGTTCCTCACATTAAACGCCCACGGCCTATACCTCAGTCAGACGGGCATCCCCCTCTATTAAGGGGGGGGGGGGGGAGACCCCTTCATTGGGGTTCCTCGTTGGGAGGAAAGGAAAAGCAAATATCACTACGGCTGTGGTTGTTCCGCTCACTTGTTGCCCTCGACAATCGTCAACCCACAGGTGTCGCCCTTTTGTGCCCCTTCACGGGGTTGTGCTGGTGTCGAGCTCTGCAGAGTCCTTTCTCCCTGTCGGTTCCTCCTTGGCCGCTTTCTTGGTGAGGCCCAGTTTTTTTCTTAGTTCAGTTCCCACTTTGTTTTTTGACGAAATTTCAATTTGATACAAGAACCCAACTAATTTATGTTGAATTGACTTTAAATCGGTTTTGCCTACCCATGCGGCACTAATCGAGTATTCTATATTTTTTATTCATTTAATTCTCTCATCTTAACAAATGTCAGACGGGCACCTGAAATTCCGTGTAGGCTATATGTCATTCAGTTTAAAAGCCATTTATTGTGCGCCACATGGCAACACAAATGGCATTTGGACAAAATAAATGCCATTTAGCCCAACGGCATTTGAGTTGCTATGTGTCACTGACCAAATGGCATCTACACTGAATATCATTTGGCATAACTGGACATTTTAGGTGCCTGTCCGACAGGCGAATTTGTATTGGAAGATTATTTTTTGGTTGCATATGGTTATTCGCATCAAGTATATGAGATATTCCTTTCGCTCAAAAAAACTATTCAACGCTGTAAAGTAGTTTTAATACATATCTTAACGTATGTGCGGGGCAGGGCATAGATGTGAAAAACCATAATCTGGAACGCAAGTGGTTGAGGCAGACCTGCCTCAATCATGTTGTCCTTTGTTCTATTTTGTCCACGAGGAAATTTGGCAAGAAATATATTAGCTCATGCCGAAACCTTAGATATGTCGCCTGTAAAGTCACCATTAGTGAGACGAGGGTAGTAGTTTAGAGAACAGAACAGTTTGATTGACATGACCTTATAAATATAGTTAATAAATTAAAAATAATAAATCACATTAAGGATGCACTTGTGACAGCTTAGTCAAAGCACATGTTGGGCATAAATGTTCAGGTCACGAGCAACGCGTAGTTTACACGAGGCGGCAAAAGAATCACTCCTTCATTTACTGGGCTTCTAGTGTCTGCACTTATTACTCCGAGCACATTGCGAAGATGGGGCACGTTAAGTTCCTGTCCGGGCTCAAGCGTTTTGCTGCAAACATGGGAGTACCGTATCCCTTTGCAAGCACCCAAAGAGGCCCACTCTTCTTTCTTCTGCTTCCTGACTACATTCATTTCCTTTCCTGGAAAGTCAAGAAGCACGTCGTTTTCTTGCTTGTTTTTTTTTTTTTTCAATGTTTCGACGATCTTATTAAGAAACCATCCTGCTAACGCAAATTGTGCGCAGCGGCGGGGTGCTTGAGTAGACCACCAACTTTGTCACATGCGTTATTGCCATGGCCCGATGTCGAGAACAGCCATGTCGATTTATCGGAGCCTCTGTGCCTGAACTCAAAAAGCTAATACCGTTTTTATTTTATGTTTTTAAGCGGGATGCGGTTTTATCACAAACGTAGGTGATGTTTGAATAAACAGGATCGTTATCTCCCAGCCACTCTTCAATTCGCCGGATGGCCAGTAGCCCCTGTGATGTGTCATGTCAGAGGTCATTCAGACGCGGCCGCGAAGCTCCGGAGACACTTTGCAGTTGATGCGACGCACGTGCAAATTTAAATCTGATGCATATGCCAATTGTATTTTTGAATTTCATTCGGTAGTGCAACTGTCCAAGTTTCCGCAAGATCAAACTGAAATATAATGCGTTAGTGAGCTACTTCGCTTTTGGCGATTCGAATTGCATGTCTTGGAGGCTTCGGATTTGATCATGCGGAACAAATCTAATCGTCCACTTCTGCAATTCTTCGAGGAATATATGTGGCTTGGCTTTTTAACATTAATTGAAGAGCGTGTTGGTAACAATGACTGGCGACAGAAAGTATAAAACAAACTCCGGACAAGGGACAACGAACATTTCTTACAAATATATTTTCTCCCAGATGCAAAATATGACATTCTCCTGTTCAAAAGTTTCCAAGATTTGTAAGGTGAGATTACGAGTGTTTGGGCACACCTTGCACTCGCACCTTCAACAAGTGGGCGTAGATTCTGAACAAAGGGTCAAGGAATTCAGCTCTGGCTTTTTAATTTGTTCTTCACGAAAACGTGTCAAAGTAGAAAAACAAACATCGAAATTTGTGCAGCACATTCAGGCACACACTGTTGACTTTAGATTGATCTTAACCCCTTTCAGGCACAGCGAGTAAAACTTTCGAAGTCCCAATTTAGTCTCTGTGTGGGTTTTCGGAAACATCAAAGTTTTCCCGAATGGACCTTGTCATATATCGTCTGGCAACAACTTCCTACATGCCATTCTTAAAGGGATACTGAACCGAAGTTCTGAATATTGTTAACGAAAACGACCTCACTGTTAGTAAAAGCGTCTTAAATATTTGTATGCACTTAGCTTTAGAGCTTAATAACTTCACATTTATGAATGAGCACTATCTACAAATACACGGCGCAGCAATGGGTTCACGTTTCTCTCCCTCCTATGCAAGTATATATATGATGTCTTTAGAGGAGCGGCGACTTAACTCCTTTCCGTATAAACCCCTTTTTTATAAGCGTTTCCTCGACGACATATTTATAATTTGGAATAATGGGGAAGATAAACTCTTTGAATTTATTAATTTTGCAAACAATTTTAATCCACATATTAAATTTACATATAAATACCCCAATACAGAAATAGAGTTTCTAGATATTAAGATAAGACTTACTGAAAATGGTTTGAAAACAACTTTATATCGAAAACCTACAGATAGACGTCAATTTCTACATTATAAAAGCTGTCATCCAATACAAAACAAAAAAGGTATACCATACAGCCAAATGCTACGATTAAGACGCTTATGTTCAGAAGATAAGGATTTTGATGTAAAAGCTAGAGCACTAGGAGAGGATTTCATTAACCGTGGATACCCCTTACCGTTAATAAATAATTCAATATCAAAAAGTCGAGCGATTTCTCGGAACGCGTGTTTAGTAGAGCGACCGAAAAGAAATAACCACGAATTACGACTAATCTTACCTTACCAGTCAAAACTTCCAAACATAAACAATATTTTTTAGACGACACATGAATAGTTTACACATGGACACTGCTTTAAAAGCTGTTATCCCTCGACCACCTGGTATAGCGTTTAGGAGACCACGCAATTTATTGGATTTTTTTAGACAGTCCCGAAACTCCATCGGACGTAGCCTGGTCCCTCTTGGTTGCATAAAATGCAATAATAACCAATGCAGTTTATGTGTTGATATAATTGTAGCTAACTATATTCGTAATACAGCAAATAACGTTCATTGAAAAAATAAATGGTACTTTTGACTGTAATTCGGAAAATGTTATTTATTTGATTCAATGTAAAAAATGCCTAATTCAATACATAGGAGAAACTAAAACAAGCATAAGAAAACGCATGAATCTACATAAAAGTCACATACGTAAACACGTTGCCAGACCAGTTTCTCGTCACTTAAACTCCGCGGGACATAACGAACTTTCTGATTTTAATTTTATTATACTTCAGGGGGGCTTTCGAACCACCAGAGATCGAAAAAATAAAGAATCTGAATTTATTTATAAATTTAATACTTTAGAACCGAAGGGCCTTAACAGTTCGAAAGGGTCATAGCCGTCTTTTTTTATGGACATTTAATTGAGATCTTCTAACCGGTGTCACACTGTTGCGTTTTTTTTTTCTCTCTCTTCATCGTTTAATTTGACACGAGCAAACGCTTTACATTGGGCCTCTCATTGGCTTCACATGACACCAGGTATAGTTGGCTTATGTCCAACCACATGTCCCAAAAACTGGTTTTGTGATAATAATAATAATATTATATTTAATTACTTCAATACTATTTACTGCTTTTTTATCGGGATATATTAAACTTTTAAGCGAGAATTTAGTTGAGTAGGTACCCGCTAAACGGTAAGCATTTTCCAAATTACTTCTTCTTCTTTGCGGCAGTTTTTTTCTCTAATTGAAAGAAAAGGAAAACGAAGTGTTCCTGTTTGGACTGACGAAGAGCCTACCAGGCCCGAAACGTTTCCGTAGACAACTTTTTGGCGACTTTCTCCTCGTTTTGGAAGACCATCTCCATAAGGGCAAATATCTTTTGGAATATATTTCTCTCGAGTGCCTTCTGTTTATCCCAGGTGCTGTTCCTATGTATATATATATATATATATATATATATATATATAACAGGCTCTCGGGCATAGGGAGAAGCGGGCGATAGCCACACCTTCCTTTTGAATCCCGCTACACCCCATTCTCTAAAAAAAAAAAAAAACTTTAATGACGACGGTGACAACGGCGGCGAATAAAATGATAATGACGATTATTTCGAAGATCGCCGTTATTTGAATACAATGTCAAGAGAATCTCAAGTACGCCCTCACTGAGAATTTGAAGGGTGATGGCAGATGCTCGGTCTCCGAGATCGGGCTTTATGTACGTCTTGATGATGTCTTGCAGCGTCGTCGTTGCCAGGGAGGCAAGACTGGCAGACACGCCACTAGAAAATAACGAAGACACAAATCGTGATCAATTCTGTCTATAGCCTCAGTCAAATAATATTAGTGTGAACTCATTACCTAAGGCCGCCACTAAAGATTCCGGACACAATCAGTCCTGGGACACCGGGATAGCTTCCAAAAATATCCATCACGTGGAGTGGCACCAACTGCAAAAAATAATATATATAGGTATATATATATATATATATATATATAATGTAACAAAAAATTTAGTTTTTTTTTTTTTTTTTTTTTACCGCAGAAGTAAACTAGGCATCGCCGAACGCTCATTCTCCGCCCAAAGGAAGCGCTCGAGGTCACAACCAGATGCCAAAGTTTCAGCGCGATCCGATACTTTATTCAAAAGTTATAAGTGATTTTCTGAAAAGCTAAATGGGAAAATGGCGGCCGACGGAGTTTTCGAATACATGGGGCTCTATGGCACCAGAAACCAAAAACGGACAAAAATGGGCTCCATATTCCTATTTAAATTTTCAGAAAATCACTTATAACTTTTGAATGAGGTGTTCGTTCGGGCTGAAACTTTGGCACGCGACAGCTCGAGCTGAGCCCGGCAGTTCTAAATAAAAGCCGACCGCCAGAAGCTGACTCCTGGACTACTCCTTCAACAACAACACCGTAACATTTTAGTGGAGGTGCGTCCCCTGCGCCTCTTCACTCACTAAGCACAACGCTTCTCAGAAGTCTGAAGCAGCTTCCCCTAACAATGTAATAGAGTATGTAAATAGTGGCAGTGATCATACTGTAACCCTGACATCTCCTCTGAATGATCACCATAACTCCTCCAAGTTGCTTCGGAAAAACGTTAGCAATGATTTCCCACCAGAGCAGCAGGATACGCTATCCAAGCTATTATGCTCCTTCATTGACATTTTTGATTTTAGCTCTCGACTTGTGGCTCGAACATCTGTTGTTCAACACACAATCGATACTGGAAAAGAAAAACCCATGCGCAGCCGTCCGTATCGAGTTTCACGTGCCATCCCGAGTCAAATCAATCAAGTCATCCCGAGTCAAATGAGTAACATGTTACAACAAAATATAATTTTAGAATCCGCAAGTCCCTGGACTTCTCCCGTATTGCTCGTGAAAAAAAAAAAAAGATGGTAGACGGCGTTTTTGTGTTGACTACAGACGACTCAACAACATTACCAAAAAATATGTTTATCCCTTTCCCCGAATTGATGATTCCCTTGATAGGCTACATGACGCTAACTATTTTTTGTCGACTGACATGCGCTCGGGCTACTGGCAAACTAGCGTTGATAAAAACAGAGCGAGAAAAGACAGCATTCAATACGCCCGATGGACTTTACCAGTTTTGAGTCATGCCTTTTGGCTTATGCAATGCTCCTGACACTTACGAACGTATGATTGATTCGCTACTCTGCAGGTTGCGCTGAACAACCTGTCTGTGTTACCTGGATGGCGTTGTCGTGTTTTCGTCCACTCTCCCCAAACATCTATCTCGATTCACAACTGTTTTTGAATGCTTCCGAAACGCCGGCCTTCAACTCAACTCTAAAAAGTGTCTTTTTGGTACACAAGAAATCAAAATTCTTGGACATGTCGTCAGCCGTCACGGAATATCACCAGACCCAGAGAAACTCCGCGCTGTTACGGACTTTCCACGCCCCGCAACAGTTAAGGCACTGCGTTGATTTCTTGGACTCTGTTCATATTTCGGACGATTTTATTCACGGATTCGCAGCCATTTCGGCTCCTTTAAACTCCTCAAGAAAGATAGACCTTTCATATGGTCTCAAGATCAAGAGGATGCATTCGCAACCACCCTGAAGATCGCACTAACCACCAAGCCAGTCTTGGCACATTTTCACTCTGCTCTTGATAACGAAATTCACACCGATGCTTGCGGTTATGGACTTTGTGCTGTACTGATGCAGAAGCAAGACACTGGAGAACATGTTGCCGCATATGCAAGCCGAACTTTGTTCAACGCAGAGATGAATTACACCGTCACTGAAAAAGAATGCCTTGCCGTAATTTGGACAATCAGCAAGTTTAGAATATTTGGGCGTCCGTTTAAAGTGGTTACTGACCGCCACGCTCTGTACTGGTTATCAAACTTGAAAGATCCTTCCGGACGTCTGGGAGGATGGGCCCTAAAACGCCAAGAATACGACGTCTCCATATTCCATAAGTCTGGGAAACAACACCACGCGCCTGACTACTTATCTCGGAGTCCCATCTCACCATCCCCAGAAACTCCCTCTTCTGCCGTTGCCGCAATTACTTTGACCTATAGTTTGTATTTTGCTCTGGAACAAAGAAGAGACCCACACTTACAACACATTTTCAACTGTCTCAACAAAACCCACCTCACCCGCCATCAACAACGGCTTGCTGGCCCCTACACAATGCAGAATAACGTGCAGGATCGTCGCAACTATGACCCACATGGTCCTACTCTGTTCTTTGTTGTTCCAAGACATCTCCGACCTGATATCTTAGGTGCTCTGCATAATGATCCTAGAGCTAGACACCTCGCTTTATTAAAAATTATACGCGTGTGCGCAATACCTTCTACTGGCACGGCATGTACCGCGACATCTCCAAGTACGTAGCATCATGAGTCCAATGACAGCAACGAAACAGGCCAACGACCGCACCAGCTGGACTTCTCATACTGCTGGACTTCTCCTCATACACACAACGGTAACCGCTGGGTCATGGTTGCCATGGACCATTTGCCACGTTATGCAGAGACCGCTGCCGTCCGCAAATTCAGACGAAGTCGCCACATTTCTCTTGCACAACATCATTTTACGACACGGCCCCCCTCAAATACTCAGCGATCGCGAAACAGTATTTCCTACCCAGGTGATACAGAAACTATTACATCTTTGTGGAACCATTCATAGACAGACAACAGCATATTATCCCCAAACAAATGTCTTGGTGGAACGTTTTAACCGCACCATTTCCGATATGATTTTCATGTACGTCCAGTCTGACCAATGCCAATGGGTTGCTCTCCTTCCGTTTGTGACTTACGCATACAACACTGCCGTTCAAGACACTCACGGCTATTCTCCATTTTATGTTCTCCATAATCGCACCCCAACCACGTTTTTGGACAGGCACCTACCTTACCGTCAAAATGACGAACTTCCCGACATTGTAGCACATCTCGTGTGTCGTGCTGAAGAAGCGCGCCAACTTGCCCGGCTACGCAAACGAACATCCCAGCAACGCCAATGCCGACGGTACAACAAGACTTACCGCCCAAATAGGCGACCTTGTTTTACTCTGGACGCCTCACCGTCACCAGGGCTTGGCTACCAAGTTCCTCCACCGCTACATCGGCCCTTAACGTAGTCGTGTGCAAACTGTCCGGCCTTTCATACCACGTGCAGCAACAGCAAGACACTATACTGACCGACACCGAGCAACCTCCGGTATAGTCCACGTCGCCCGCATGAAGCCCTACACAATTCCCGACCAACCGCATAAACCACCGCCCCCCTCGTTAATTAAAAAATAAAAAACGGCTTGTTGCACTTGGGACGACCACAAAAAAAAAGGGGGGGGGGGGGGGAGGGGCGTAATGAAGAAGAGAAAGAGCGCGCCTGAAAAATGGCTAGGGCGCGCGACAGCTCGAGCTGAGCCCAGCAGTTCGAAATAAAAGCCGACCGCCAGAGGTTGACTCCTGGACTACTCCTTCAACAACAACACCGCAACCATATATATATGAACTAGCACAGTTAACTGAGCTAGTTCATGAACTTTCAAATACAATCAACTTGACAGAAGCCAGGCTTAATTATTTTTTTTTACTTTTCAAAAGCGCTCGACCGAGTTGATCAGTTTGTGAACTGGATATCGTCGTACCTATTTAATAGAATGTATGTATGTATCATTTCAAGATCAAACTTCTACTCCCCTTTCAGGGGCGTAGCGCGATTTCCCCGCGTGCAGAATCCCTGTCGCAAAAGCCCCGCTTCATTAGCCCCACGTTTCGAAAACCCCGCGTTCAATTACTCCGTCCCGTATTCCCCGCCTGCCAAAAGCCCCGCGTGCCAAAAGCCCCCGTACCCCCCTCTTCGCGCTTCAACCAGCATTGTTCCGTGTCTTAACTGTATCTGTTGAACGCCTACTAAGGGTCTTGTAATTGAAAGAACAAAAACAAAATAAGGTGAACTTCGATTGCCGATGACGTACAAGTGGCCAAAATCATAAATCTGCATCACCTACAATGAACTCAGCTGTCACAAAGAAATACTCAGACGCAGAGTTATGAACTTTATCTACCTAGATAAACACAAATATTTTTTTTAGAATGACGTAAGAAGAATGGAACTGGTGTTTGCGGCTGTGATAAATATGGCGCCATGAGCTGCGGTTTAACAGTTTTGACAGAACCCACTTCGTCGGAACTGTGAATCCGCGCGTGCTTCAGAGTCGACGAAAGCTTCGGTTCAATGCTTATTGATAATAGCTGTAACTTCAAATGTTTTGCCAGTGAATTATATTGTCTGCGTATTTCCACTTCTAACGTCGCAAGACGTGAATGTGTTTAGTGCACTCCTGAAGAACGGAAGCTTTATCCATTTATTCGTTAGTTGAGTCGTGGGTACCTCATGATTACGTTACACAAGCTCGCGTGCACACTGCCTCTTAGGCAATACTCTTAGTTAAAAGCAAAATGCTTTGCCGCCACGTTGAGGACCCGCCAACTGACACGGGGGATTCGCGTCATGGGCTTCTGAAACTGGGGCTTTTGAAAGCGGGGCCAAGAGGACGAGGTGTTTGCCGCGGGGTATTTTGCACGGGCCTTTTGACATCGGGTGTTTCCTTGCACCACCCCTCCCTTTCCAGTAACGCCAGGGGTGTGCCGCAGGGCTCAGTCTTCGGGCCTCTTTTGTTCTTGGTTTTTATCAATGACATTATTAAAGACATTCAAGTACCCGTTAATTTTTTTCCAGATGATTGCGTTATTCATTTTGTAGTAAAAACGGTAGTAAAAACGCCAGGAAATACTTAACAGCTTGCTTCGGTAAAGATTAAAGAATGAACAGATAATTTGCAAATGCAAATAAACTACAATAAAACTGTAGTAATGGTAATAATATGAAAAAAAATCCTTTGACTTATGCTTATTCAATAAATGAAGAACCGCAGTAAATTTGTTGACCACAACAAATACCTTGGAGTAACCATAAGTAGCAAGCTTCTTTGGAACCAGCACACAGACGACATTGTCAATAAAGCCAGAGGAAAGCTTTTTGCACTTCGGCGTAACTTGAAATTCCCTGAATAGGAAACCAAGAAAACTGCATACCAAACACTAATTCGACCCATTCTAGAATATGCTAACACAGTTTGGTATCCTCACGCAGCAAGTGGAATGAACAAAATTGAATGAGTGCAAAAACTTGCTGGGAGATTTATGTTTAATAATTATAGGTATAGTGTTTCGGCGTCATGTTTATTGGAACAAGCCAACATCCAGTCACCGAAGACTATAGAAAAAATAAACAGATTGTGTAATTTATACTCTTTTATAAACGGTTTATTTAATGTTAATAGTACAAAATACATGAATTTTCAAACAGACGATCGGCTATAACAAAGTCATACAACGGCTGTTAAACAATACAATGTTAGGCACGATGTGTTTAGATATTCTTTTTTTCCCTCAGGCAGTCGACGAATGGAACTCTTTACCAAACGAAGTTGTAACCCTTCAATCATTGGACAATATTGTTGAGGCAATTACTCCTGCAACGAGTAAGTGTTCTTGAGTACAATATGTCACACTTTTTTTGTAACCACCCCTGCTATGGCTCACAGGTGTGAGCCGCAGCATTCTTTGAATAAATAATATATATATATATAAACAAATTAAAAATCTAGGATGCTAAGATGTTTAGACTTTCTTTGTCTGTTTAGTTTAGAATACTACGAGGTAAAAACCTCGGCACACGTGCGGAGGTTAATAAATGATTGCATAATTCGCAGTATGCAATCACGGCATCGAATAAAACCCGAAGTTTTACTTCAGCAATATGTGGAGGGGATTTCGGAATAATTTAAGAGGAAGCTGTTAAGAAATATACATAAAATAGTACAGGAATTATCTTGTTTGAGAGAGTAAGCCTTCTTATGTGCAAATTTTAATTTTTAAAACCAAGCGGAATCATCTTTTTTTCTTTAAATTTAGAATGAACGTTCTCCAAGGACGCCAAGACAAACGTTACCTCGGCTGACTTTGTCTAAGTTCTTACTCCGGCTACATAAAAAAATTACCTTAAAAAATGAAAGCCGTTTACAACTCCTTGTAACGCCAAATTAGAGCGCAGCTCTTGAGGAGTAGGATGGAAGGGTACGTAGGGGAGGGTATACCCTCCTCCCTCCTCCTCACCTCGTCATCCTGCCTGCTACTCCTCCTCCCCTCCTCCTTCCTCCTCCTCCTCCCCTGCTCCTCGTTCACCTCCTCCTTCAACCTCCTGCCCTTGTGTCCTCCTCCCCCGTGACTACCGTGACGTCATGGGGGTCACGTGATTTCAGGGGGGTGTCACGTGACGTCACGAGACCTCAGGGGGGTCACGTGACCTCGGGGGGGGGGGGGGGGGGGGGTCACGTGACCTCACGGCTACGCCGACGGCGACGCCACTCAAGCCGGAATCGGGCGCCTAAGAGCTGCGCTCTAAAACGTCAAACACGGCAACCAAGCACCGAAGAAAGCGAAAAAAAAATAAGCGCGAAAATAATAATAATAATGACATCTCAATGTATCGGGAAAATAACACAGCCAGAAATGGCGCGCTCTAATCTCTCTGTCAGCCGTGCCCAGTTAAATCCGGTCTGTCAAGCTACAAGATACACAAGGACACGCAGATAGGCATTGCGGCGTTACTCTTTGCAAATTAAGTTATCAAGACAGCGTGCTGTCAACAATAACGTAGATAGAAACAACAAAAACTTAGAGGCTAAAAAACGTGTCTGTCCTTCTTTGTTCACGCATTCATTCTTTCTTTGTACGTGCACCTTGCCTATAGACCGACACGCTGTTTACAAACAAGCCCGCGTTTGCCCACACCAGGTGTGGGCATTGCACTTGCGCAGAAACCAGATTCGCATCAGGCATAGCATCTGCGCATGCGCCAACAGCAGCGCCACCGCAGTGTAGTGACGTCAGAGAGTTGAGTTGGTCTATAGGCGAGATATGCCCTGACGCCCACTCTAAGCTCTTTTTTTTTTTTTTTTTGTCTATTAATATTGAGATTACACGCGGCATAAACACCCTAAACAATACTGCTGTCAGTGACAGCTTGCGAAATGCAGGGCGAGGCGAGTACCGGAGATCGTATTTTCGCTTTAATAAACCACGTTCTGTGTTTCTTAGGTTGTTGGCGACTATAGTCCTACCGCTTCGCCGAGACAGCCGAGATTCAAAACGAGAGAAAGTTAAGCTAAACTGTCTGTCTCTCGCTCTCTTTCTTTCCTTCTCACGCACACGGATTCTCGGCATTTACTTTAGCGTCAGTTTTCGTAATAGCCATACATTTTTACATTATCCATTTGTCATTCGTCCGTAAATTATAGATTTTTTTTTAGCATATATCGATTCACCTGGGTGTAACAAAAATAAACTAGATTTTTATAATGTTTGTAGTTGTATTCTGAGTCGTTTCTAACGTGTCATAAAAACAAAATGATAAAAAAAGAAAGGAAAATAAAAAGGGCGAACGTGTGCGGTCAGAACTGCACGCACTTGGTCAGCGGCAGTCACTTGTTTCGTAGAGACAGGATCGCAGTCGCTGTACGCTGCGAAGATCACAAGGCCCACGTAGCACAGGAGACTTTGGAGGACCACTACTCCAACGAGGTTGACCCACAAGGCTCTTTGGACAAAATAAAAATGAAAGGCACAATTGAAACAGTTCTGTCCAACGCATGGCTTTAGAACAGCCTTGCTCCCTTACAAAAGTTATCAATGAGCTTAAATTGAGTTTCTAACGGTACGCTATACGAATGCATTACAGACTCAACTGAAACTCATTGATAGTTTTCGTAAGGGTTTTGCGCGAGTCCTCGAGCACAGCATGTTTCGCAGAGCTAAGCTCGCACGGTTGTGCCTTCAATGGCGCCGCATACAACTTCTCAGATGTATGGTCTATCCGGCTCTGTGCCGCTAGGCTCAAAGGTTTGTGGGTAAAGAACGTAGGCAACGGTGCCGGACTAAGAACGACAGAAAAACAAACAAAACATTAACCGATTTGTCATGTGAAGCAAGTGGTATATCATTAATAAAGTTTTGACAGAGCGTCTTTACGCTGTGTAAATATTATTCGGTTCACTAATCACCTGATTCGCAACGAAACCAATTCAGATGGCCTGTGAAAGGAGCTTCTTCAAACATGTTTGCTTTCATGTTGCATCTTCACCAGAGTAATTTTTGCTGTCTTTTATCGTGACTGTTGAAAGACTATATCCTCCAGTGACTTCTTCAACAGCCGCCAATCTACTATAGTTATCGGACTTTAATTAATGCCCTATAGTATTTTTGTCACTCTAGCGCTTTTGTTGTTTGTACATTAAATGTTTTGTTGCTTGCATGTCTTTTTTGAGCAATTTATATACTGTATACCATAGCCGCGTCGGCTCCACACCGGTGCAGGGTTGGATTCGTGGTATGGTGGGAATCGTTACTTTAATTAATACATTTATTATTTACTAAGTATTTATAAAATGGAGCAATGGAATATCACGGGGATCCTTCATCAAAAACGCTAGGTGTACAAATTTCTTATAGGAAAATACGCTAACAAGGGTGCGTACGTTGCAAAAACATCAAACTGACTGACAGCATACTTCTGTATACCATCAAAACAAATTGCTACGAAACATTCCAGAATCAAGAGAAT
Source organism: Ixodes persulcatus (assembly GCA_013358835.2). Taxonomy (NCBI): domain Eukaryota; kingdom Metazoa; phylum Arthropoda; class Arachnida; order Ixodida; family Ixodidae; genus Ixodes; species Ixodes persulcatus. Next base: position 8,494 of record JABSTQ010005976.1, on the reverse strand, counting down.
GACCGCTAGGTATAATAAAATAATGTACCTCTCACTTTCTTCAATTAAAGGTCGTCATATGAATCTTCCCGAGATTTGAGGCGAAGAAGAAATAAAATAACAGAGTGGGATTCACTTGCCTTCGCACTGCCTGTATACTGGGCATGCTGAGGTAACGTTGGACCCAGCTCTGATTGACGGCGTAGAGTGTGAGCCATAGAAAGGTGCCTCCAATGACCATTGCCCACACAGAATGACGGATAGTCGGGTCAGGCCGAAAGCTTTCAGCCGAACCAGGGATCAGAACAAAGGCAAGTTTTATACTCCTTGTCATGGTCATTGCTGATATACAGTATCTCATCAGCGCACATTAAAATAGCTAGGATCCTCGAGGGAGGAGGGGAGGGGAGGGGAGGGACGGGGGGGGGGGGGGGGATTCTGAGTGAGTTTGACCACTACAGCTTGGACACGTGGAGCGAAAGCTCGTACTGCAGTACCCAGGGACCCTGGGTTCCATCCCGCCCCTTCCCGTTTCGACAAGGGGCCGCCTTAACCTGGACACTTGGCGAAAAGGTCGGCGAAAAATCCGGCGGCTATGATTGGCCGGTGCCAAAATCAAGTGCGGCGTTGGCCAATGATGGCCACCGGATTTCTCGCTAACCTTTTCGCCTAGTGTACAGGTCAAAGCTCCTCGATGAACATCGTAGTGGCGAGTTGCGTATCACTAATGCATGGTGCACGTGAAAGACCTCAGGCTAGCAGCGGTAGTTTCTCCCCTAGAGCGTAAAGCAGTGTCGCCATACCTCAAAGGCAGACCTATCTTATGCAGACTAAACACGAACGCCTAATTTGCTTTTTCGTAATTTTCTCGTGAAAAGAAAAAAAGAAAAAGTTGTTTGGGGGTAAATATTACCGAAAATGACTTGTCAAACCACCCTAAAAGTTGTTTCCAATAGCAACATCAACTATTTTCAAAATATCGAACGTCATGAACAGCATTTTTGTGAAAACCATCATTTAGAGAAATTTTTGAAATGTTTTAATTTACACATAGACGTAAACACAAAGCACATACATAGCATTTACCAGAAATTATACAATAGAACTGAAGCGTATCATGTGCCTCTTTGAAATCAGCGTCGCGTTAGTCACAAGAAATTCCTTAATGGTAACAAGACAGGTATGAAAGTATAAGTACAAGTTCAGCTGGCTAGGGATATGAGACTGTCTGGGACCAGATTTCACAGGATCATTGAACTCGCGAAGTGACCAGAGTGTAAATATGATAAGAAGACAAGCTGGGCGACACAGCATTCATCTTACTGTTCTCTTAAATTTGACGAACTTATCTCCTGAACTCTCATAAGCAATAAATGTTGCAGACTTTTTCAAAACACAATCTCATTTAAGATAACTCGAAAGAAATCCCTACCAAAACTAGGAGGCGCAAGTCCGCGAACACAATCTTCATGTGTCACTCCGCTCAAGCGCTACGTTTAGTAGTACTTTTTTTTTTACTTTTTTTAAAGGTATTGAGCAAGACTGTCCTGCTGTTACTTCACTAGCTAATACGACAGAGAGGAGAGCGATTCGGATTAAGAATATTAGTAATAAAACTCAGAAACGTGACAAGTATCGCCTGTCTCCGGGTGACTCACTCCAGCAGCTGCAGTCTTCCTGTGTCCAAATTTTTTTGGAAGACGACGCCGGGCCCACCGACGTCCAGAGTTCCCTTTACAGCCAGCAGAACAATGGAGGCGTACTTGATGAAACTCATGAAAACGTCTGCCATTACTATCGCCTTGATGCCGCCCTGAAATGAGTTCCAGTGAAATTGTATTGGACACCTGATACCACTTTCGTTAAAGTGAACCTGCCTGGAGTCACTTAGGGTCCTTGGCAGTTATCGCTTAAGCATTGAACAATATATGTGGTCAAAGTGAATCCGACAGTTTTAAGGCAGAAAATTATCATCTGGCAGTCAGTTTTCTTCTAATGTATGGTCTTAGGGGCCAGGCGTGGGTAAAACAGTACCATAAACCAGCTACTACCTTACATGAGACAAATATACCTATATTGCTCTGTGTGAAAGAATTGTACGCCTCTTGTGACCGAAATAAAGATACCTATTTGACAGACGTATCAGAAAAATATTAAAAATATATTGTCATATACCATATGTACGGTGCCACGCATTTTATAAGCTCAGTCTGAACTTCGTAGCTCCAAAGCATTCCTGCAAAACATTTCTTGTTGCGGTGCTCGTTGTTAATTTTCTCAACTCGTATAATCGAACACAGTTCACTATCAGTTTTCCAAGTGAAATCTTTTCATCGCTTTCGAAGTCTGGACCGCAACAATTAAATTACCAAACTGTTTTTTTTTTGTATGCAACGTTTTCTTGTGTTTGTTTGTTTTTTTCTCGGAGATACAGGTAGGTCCTCTACTTAACTGGAGGTAAACAATTTGTTGTTGATGTACAAATACTAAGACTCCTTTTAAGAGATAGTTAAAGCGGTTATATAGGGGTATATTGTTATGAATACGTAACGAACTTTGAGTTCCCCGGGATTTCAACAAAAAAAAAATTGGAATAACAAAATTCTTACAATGCTGGTGTAGAACGTGCAAACGGCGCCAATAGAAAGCACGGAGAGCCACAGGTTTACCCCGGTCACTGCGACAAAAATATAATCATTGCCAGTATTTTTTTTTTTGCTGATTAATAACTATAGATTACCTTGTTGCAGAGCCAGGGCGGGTCCGTAGAGTACGATTGCCATATACACAACCTGGGAATACATCGAGGACGGTGTAACACCACCGACCTATGTTAGAATAATTGTATCAACCTCCTAAAACACCCTTCATCCTTATTCAGATGAAGTTTAAAAAGACTCAATTTTACCGTTTCCAAAGTGCAGCGTAGAAGCTACAAGAACTATATTTTACCAGTTCCAAAGTGCAGAGTAAAGAAGCTGCAACAACTCCATTTTTTTTTTTTTTCCAGTCCTCGCCTAACTCATATTCAGGAGATAACGTCGCGCGTGTAGAAACGTAAGCAAAATAGCCAAGACACGTGTTTGATTCAGCTTACCATCTGCAACGTTGACGAAACTGAACAGATTGTTCGAAGTGTCCGATTAAATCGTAGCTCGAGGTACTGGAAGCAAGAGAAAAAGGAAGAGATCCGTCGCAGTAGCTTTTAAGACTTGCAGTATTCGCCTAAAGACACTGGCAGTTTAAGGATGCGAACTTGCAGTTTACCAAGGGAAGTAAAAAAAAGGCATCATCCTATAAATATTTATGAATACCATGTTTAATTAAAATTAGCTATGATATTTTATCATTTATTATCGCGCCGCAGTCATTGAGACTGGCGCATTAACCAATAAGAACGCCAAAAAATGAATGGCGAAGCAATAAAGCATGAACATTCTAAGGTATACACCCCGTTGTTATCCCACGCGGTATAGATTATAATCATAGAATGGTGAACCTTGGTTCATATGTAGTCACTCTCTGTGTATATAGGTGTATCTTAAGATGTCGATAAGAACGCCTTTGAATTCCCTGGCAGTTTACGACCGAAAAGGTGTGGTTATTTCGAGCAGAGTTCCTCGGCTTGCTCTTGGTTCCTGAACTGTTCGTAATGGGTGTTGCTATAATAGTGGTCAGCTTGTATTTTGACACGCACAAACCTGGGATCGTCGAGTTAAATCAGATTGACAATCAAATGAAGCCCAAAAATGTTGTTCAGCAACTGCGTTTGACAAATTGTGCATAAGCAATGTCCGCTTAAGTCTAGGATAACAAGGCTGCTTGAACCATAATTCTCGTGACAAACTAGCTAGTCTTGCCCTTTGCCGAAGTTCTTTTTTTTTATCATTATAGCTAATGTTAATTAAACACACTGCTCATAAATATTTATAGGATGATGCCCTTTCTTACTTCCCTTTGTAAACTGCAATTCTTTTATGAGATTTTTTTTTAAAAGTGTTTGCGGTCAGTTTTAAGTTTGTTTGCACGTAAATGTATCTGTCCTTTAATTATATCTTTTTTGAAGTCAAAGAACTTCTAGACATTTCCTTAAACACTAAGTTATGCCATGCATGCTAATACTATTTTTGTTAACTGCCATGTCGACATTTATCATAAGAGACATACCTGAAACGCGCTGGTAACGTCAAGATTGTAGAACATCGGCATGTACACATGGTTGGTGAGAAGCACAGTGACCAGAAGTCCCAACTGGATGACGATGAACTGAATACCGAAGAAGTACATCTCGGCCGGAATGCCCAGCATGGCGACAGGAGAAAGAGAGGTGCTGATCAGAGACATCGCTACTGGAACCACACCCATGGACTTGGGTGCCTGAGGCTTTCTCGCAGACGTAAACGCATAGTATATCCCAATGCCAGACGATGCGACGAGCATCGAAAAGAAGACGCTGTAGTCCCATACTCCAAACTGTTCTTCGACAGGCATCGTGTCCTCTATAAAGCAGCCAGAAACCTTGCCAACTGAGATTATGGATGCTTTTGAGACTAAAGTAGAATAGAACAATCGCTTCAACGTTGAAGGACGACAAGAGCGTCGCTTGTTCTCTAGGATAACGGACTCAGCTGGACTATTTCCAATTTGACCTCACGGCATGTTCTGTGGCCCTAACTAGGGCGGCCCGACACAATGTCTCCTCGACGTCTAAGCTTCGTGGCACAGACCAGATGTCTGAAAATTGCGACTTGAGCCTAAGGCAAAAAAAAATGAATAAAACGAAACAGAAATGAAAAGCAAAATAGACATCTTTTGTGGGGTTTTCCACTCCCGCTCAAGACACGCTTGACTGGACCCTGTGTTCTTCTACGGCGAGGGCTATGTTTATTTAAATGATGCACCGATTTAATCGGAGCGCGCTTCGCTTCGTGTGACGCATAACTTCGGGGCGTACGATTATGTCGCGATACGTTTGGGGCTCCGCTCATGCTTAACCATGAAGCATTTGCTCCTTAGGCGAGCGTTCTCAGCAACAATGAAAATTTCTTCCCCAAGGTCAACGATAGCAGCTGAGTGTGGAATCGGCGTGACGAAGGCAGTAACCCTGCTCGAAATTCTGGCATTCGCGAAGCTATAGATTTGAACTAGAGGAATGTCTCGTCCCACCCAGGGCTGAACAGACTTATTTCAAACTCAAAAAACCCTCATAGCGGCGTAATGCCACGTTATGCATTGTGGGAACCAGTGGAAAGCAAAATCCATGCGCGCTCCGCTCCTGGCAACAGGTTCCCAAATTGCAAACGCATACGGTGACGGATTATGGAAGTATGTAGTCTATTGGGGTTCAAAGATTTCATATCTGGGGCCCCCTCACAGTGGGGCCCCAGACAGGAAGAAAATAATGGCGGCATTCGTAATTTTCTCGCAAAGGAAAGTACTAGGTTCACACTGCCTGGGCTTATCTCTGTTTGTCGCGTTGTTTCTCGTCTGTGTTGTCATTCGTGTTCCTTCACAGCGTAGTTTAATCAAGTTACAAACTTGCTTGTTCAACGATTATACTACTAAACAATTCCAATGGTATTATTCGATACTACATACCTATTCTTCTATGTAGACTGAGGAGAGTGTTGGTTGAGTTGAGGAACACCAAAAGAATAAGACACAGGTGGGACGAGGGACAACGTACACATTCTTTCAACTAGCAACAGTACAAGCCACAACGATCTTTTTCGGGATCACACCCCCCAATAAAAAACGAAAGAAAGAAACTGGAAAGAGGGCAACGAAAGAAAGGAACATGGGAAGGGGACCAACGAAAGAAAGAAGAGGATACCTTGAAAATTTTACAAATATTAGAAGATTAAAGATAGGATGACTTGACGGTATAAACGTACAAAAACTACCCCCTAAGCCCCCCCCCCCCCCCCCCCCCCCCCCCCCCCCCCTCCCCCCCCCCCTATGTAAACCTTTCTTTTATGAAAAATTTTATTTACAGCAACCAAAAGTTACGTTTTGGTGACATAGCGAAGATATATATCGATGTTGGGTCAACAAACGGATCTATAAACGTTTCGGCCGTCACGACATATATCAGCAGACTCCCAGCAGGATCCCCAGCCTCCACCCCCCCCCCCCCCCCCCCCCCCACCCCGCCAGCCGAAGTGTGTGCACGTGAGATTTACTGGAAAAAGATGTCCCATTTCATCTAACTATAAATAAATAATAAAATAATTAAAACCGAATCAAATGTAAAGTACTTGGGTTTCATGTTGTATAGTAATTTAACGTGGAAAGTGCATGTAGATAAGATATCCATAAAGGAAGTTCGTATGCTTAATTTTATAAGACCAAACTTCCGACAGGGATCAAGCAAAATTCAGGAAGCTTTGTATTTTACTTTTATTCGCCCATGTATGGAGTACGCGTCAATTGTCTGAGACCCCCACTGCAATAATCTATAATAGATAAACTTGAAAAAGTTCAGAACCAGTGTGCTAGATTTGTTTGAATAATTATCAACTTGGAGCGAGCGTCACCAGAATGAAGGGAACCCTAAATTGGGAATCACTTAGCAAACGAAGAAAATCTTTTAGGTTATTTTTTTTATTATTATATCACAATCGCCCCCTAATGAGCAGGGACACATTTCTGCATGATCTTTTTTATGTTTCGGGAAGAGCAGACAACCGAAGAAAAATCCGACCTTACTCTTGTTGTACTCATTATTTTGCCTTTTCGTGTTTTATTTTTTAACAATTGAAGGGTGGAACAAATTGCCGAAGGATGTATTTTTGCCTAATTTTGAAGGTGGTGTTTGATGGTAAATTTTTTTGGTATGTGTGTTTTTCTTTTGTAATATTTTTAGTATTAAGGGCATTTTGTCTGATACTGATTTGTTTTTATTTGTGCTAAATAAAAAAATATATTTTTTTGTGTAACAGGTTTGAGAACGAGAACAGTTCTGTACATAACGCACCCTGCAATGCCAAAACGGCGATGCAAGTTTCCATGTAAATAAACAAATAAAAAATGTATAAATATATTTGAATTAATAAATGTAACAGGTTTTGTTGTGCAATCTTCAACTTGAACAGTACCAGAAAAATGCTTATACCAAGAAAACATAGTTACTGATACTTTAGTTTTCCCCTTCAAATTCATTACGTTTGGGAACATAACGTTAACTGTATCAAAAAATAATGATAAAAACGAAAATTTCTTGTGATCCAAGCAACGTTATTGTTGGCAATGAGGCATTTTTTCAGTGAAAAAGGCTTGTAAATCCGAAAGGCAATACTGTTTCCTTTCTTTCTCGCAACCTGTATAATTCGAAAAAAAAACGCCACACTTATCTTTTCATCCGAGTAAAGTCATATTCCCAAACTTTCGCATTCGGTCACCCGCTAGTGTATTCAGGCAAAGTTTCGGATTTATGCAACACATATATATAGGGTGTCACAAAAGAAAATTTACAGGGTTTTTATTTCCGCAAAAATAAACTAGGCATCGCCGAACGCTCATTCTCCGCCCGAAGGTAGCTCTAGAGGGCACAACCAGATGCCAAAGTTTGTGGGTCGCCTATCAATATCGCCCGATCAGGCCGAGTTCTACTCGCTCCGAGGAAGTCACACAAGGAGCGCTATCATAGAGAAACACTTTATGAATACTCAAGTTGTGCGTGCGATGCTGTGGAAGGCCAAGGCTGCCCTGTGGTTCAGGTCTTCTGTTGAGATGGCTGTCCCGGCACCGGCTCTTCCGTTCGTCAACCGCCCTTGTAACTGTCTGTTCACGCGCACCCACCACGAGCCTCGCCCCTTCGTCTTCCTCTCTCCCGGCGCCGCCTTCTACATGCAGTGCTGCTCACTGTCCCCCACACTCCCCTCCCCTCACGCTTCGGCTCCCCTAGGGCTCTGGACGACTGGTGTTGATGGATTTTCTTTGAAGTACTCCTCCAATTCGTCCATCTCCGCGTCGCTGGTGGTGATGGACGCGGATGGGGCCGCAGCTGTAAACGGGGAGCTTGTGCTGGAGGGGCCGGTGCGCGCTCGGTGGAGGGGCAGGGGGCCTGGTCTCGGCCGACGGGTATATCTTCTTCCACGTCGACCGGGGCAGGACATGGTGTGTTGACGCGGTCGGCTTGATCTGCGCCAAAGGCCGCTGGGGCAAGGAACTCTGGCCGGTCCCGGCGGAGTAGCTGGACTGCCGCCGCGACGGAGGTGGGACGGGCCCATCTTCTTTAGGAAGTCCCATGCCGGTGGCTGGCTTCGTGGGTGTCCTGGTGGATGACAGAGACTTGGCACAGCCAGCAGGCGTCTGGGTGGTCTTCCGGAAGCGAGAAGGGCGGTAGGGTTATGTCCCTGGAAGGGCTGTGGGATCTGGGCGGGCAGCTGGGAAGGGTTTGGACGGGGTGGTTCCTCCATCGCACCCTGGACACGAAGTGGACGGCCTCTGGCCGTCCTGGGCCGTCCAAGGCGGCCACGGTGTGGCGAGGTGGCTTGCGCCGGGCTGGTTCTCA
>JABSTQ010005975.1:0-23902 GCA_013358835.2 Ixodes persulcatus | reverse complement strand
CTTAGGGGAATTTCCACTATATCTGGAGCTTTTACTTACTTCTCACTTTTTTGCCAGATCGTTTTTTGTTAATTACTCCCATGTTGGACTATTTACATGTGTTCACATAAATAGAGGACATACACCCTTTACCACACCGTTTAGATCGCTTACAGTAACCTTGCTTATGGACATCCGTATTAACTACTTAACCGATTAACTCACGCTGAGCAATGTCTGATTTAAAGTCACTAAGGAAAACTTTGTTTTTTTCAATAGAAAGGCGCGGGATCGATAATTACCTTGCGCAAGTTTAAGTCGTTATCGAAATAAATTCAAGAAAAAAATGGGACTCAAAGTGTGTATCCAGAGGGAATGCTTTGCTTTCGTTTCGTTGCACTCACAACGCTTCGCACAATCTTTGTAGAGGGATTATCGGCCAAACCAATATGTTCATAAATAATTGGGCACAAAAAAAAATGTACAAGAAGCCTCTGGGAAGGGCACATTTTATTTTGTACTCCAAGTAAAGTTTAAAAAATGTTAACACCGCACTTGGCTGTAATTTTATTTGCGCATGGGTCTCATTGATTGTTTTCTAGTGTTACTGTGGCAATCGTAATCGTGACAAAACAATATTGTGTTTCACACCCATTTTTTCGTTATTGGGAGGCTATGATTATTCACGGGAAGGGGGAGGGGATTGTTAAGCAAAGCAAACACCATAAACACACGTTGTTCTTTTATCAAGACGCACAAACTAAATCACGTTGTCTGTAAAGGAATATTCTTTTTTTTTTTTTATGCTGCTACCACTAGCGGACATCCAATCCAGCTTTGTTTGTCCTGGGGTATCTGACGCCCATAACTAATTTGGGGAACATGTTTTACGAGATAAAATATACATTTGGGATGAAGAGAACACACTAATAAATATGACTAAGTAGGAGTACAAGTTACGATCCAAATTGATTCAGTGGGCTTCAATACGAAAAAAAAAAAAAATATATATATATATATATGTCTGAAAAACTAGCATCTTGAGTGGATTCTCTGAGGAAAGTATTATTTTGATTTTATGTTGATACTTGTCGCGGTGACGCGGTTCATTTAGCATAAAATTTGAAATCAGGCGTTTAATACCCCTGTCAGACGGGCACCTCAAATGACATTTACCCCAAATGACATTCAGTGTAAATGTCATTTAGGCAGTGTCACACGGAAACTCAAATGACATTTGACTTAAATGACATTCGAGCTCAACTGAGTTCTCCCAAACTCATTTACGGCTCGTAAATGTGTAGTCTCGTCAACAGCGGTCAGCACATGTTCCGCGAATTGAAATAAAATATTATAAATAATATAAATACAATTGAAAACAATGCTTGTAGCAATTATTTTTAGAAAAAAATGCTTATAACGTGTATATCTCGCACACCTTTTGCGATTTATTTGTTTAATATACTCGCGGTCTCAGTTGCGCGTCAGGAACGCGATCCGACGTTCCGGCAGTTCCGGATCCATCGCACTACGATCATTGTCGTCAGCAGGCTCCATCGATACAGGGTCACGGTCTTCGCTTGAATCGACCGCAGACGTAAACGTCAACGAGGTATACGAATCCGGCGAAGAACGAAAGAGCGCGAGGAACAACGGCGAGCAAGATGCACGGAGTTCCGAAAGCAGACGAGCCAAGCGGCGGAACGGCTACGGCTACGGATTACTTGGGATTGCTGACGTCGTGTCATAGTTGCCACAAAACACCTTGTCTCCGTCAAACGTGTACTTAGTTTTCATCACCGTGTTTGAATTTTATCTTCTGAGAATTCATTACATTTTATTTACTTAGTAAACAATAAAATAAACACTAGTTTGCCGGGTTAACAACAGACCGCTATTGTGATAGACATCACCTAAATGACATTTGAGTTGCCCGTCTGACACGACACGACTTAAATGTCATTTGAAAATCCTAAAGGCCTTTAGCGTAAATGACATTCAAGGTGCCCGTCTGACAGGGGTATTACTCCTATTCATACAAAAACTTATAAAGTCAATTTAAGAGCTAATTTTTTTTCTGCCTTTTACTATTTCATTAGCTGGCAAAAGCTGCTGTTGTCACGTCCGTCCAACAAGGAACTCACGGCAAAATACACACGAATACAAAACGCCTACATCGTAATACTTTTTTTTTTTTTTCTCGCGCGAGAATAAGTGATAATTTATGAAGAAGGCAGGCAGTTATCGAGGTCAAGCGGCCGTACGGATGAATGCAGATTTAATGTCCTCCGTACTTAAGCGAACACAAAACGCACGACCCGCTAATGTTTTCGCCTCGCGGTCCGTACGTATATTTCGGGCGCGGAAAGGCCACGGAGCCCGAAACGCTCTTGAGTTGCCCGACTAAGTGAGTACGCGGAGCTCAATCTTCTTATGCTCGGAAGAAGACATCGGCTAACAGCGTTACTCCGTAATACCATTTTGGAAAGCGCTCTTGTATTAAACAGGGTGAGCCGGAGGCTTCCTGTCTCCTTTTAATTTTTTTTTTTGTTATCTCTATTTATTTTCGAAGTGGAATAAGAAAGGCCGCTTTCGGCAGACAGAGACGAGAAAGAAAGTCCCCCCCCCCCCCAAAAAAAAAAAAAAAAAAAAAACTCGCATTAATGAATAAATATTACTCCCCCGGGACACGCGCTCTCGCGCTGGCAAACACACGACCAGGAAACCGAAATGAAGGTACACAAAAAAAAAAAAATAATGAAACAAAAACAATAGAGCGTGGATCCGAGAATGGCTGCCATCACGACATCCGCACTTTCATTTCGCTTCTGGACTCGCGGAAACTCGATTTGCGTTTTCGACGTCATTTTTGTCTCCTTGCGCTCCCCTAATGCCTTCTCTTCCTTTTACGTGTCCTTACTCGGCTAACCTCTCCCCTCACCCGGTGTCCCCCTCGCGAGCGCAGCTCGCAGCGGCCCGGTTTTAATGATGACACTCTAGAGTCTGCCCGTAACCCACCCCTGTACCCCTTGCCGCTGCCTCCAAGTCGCTTAGCCGTCCCGATTCCCTGTCCGCATCGGCTCCGTCGTATGGCACCCGAGAAAGATTGAAACCCGCGACTCATTATTGGGCTGTTTTTACTTTTTTGCTCGTTAGTTTGGGGTTTTCATTTTCCCTCGATTGTTATTAAGTGAGCAGGGTCGGTGACGTAAAGAAAAAAGTAGGAAACTGATAGAGAGTGGGGCTGTAGACTACAGACTACGAATAGTGTAACCTTTGGAAAAAAACATCTAAGAAGCGCAGCGTCTTCGATCTGCTTTAGCCGACTTTTTTTTTTTTTTTTTTGCTTAGGGACGGACTGCATCGTCTGTCAGATTGGATTTTAGAGTGAGATGGACTCGATCACGGGCGCTCCCTTTCTCTAACGAGGTCGTTTTGAGCTAGAGCCCAGTCTCTATTCGAGAGATTGCTTTTACGCGGCTCTCAATGTAGGTCATACCACGCTTCTCTCGCTTATTTAGGCTCAGAAAGAAGAACAAACGTAAAGCAAGTTGGGCCAAAACACTCGCAAAACAGGCGCGAGCTCAAGGTAGCCTATGCGGAGCGCAAATTCGTCTGCTTCTTCCACAGGGGTTGTGATTATCTGAGAAGGCCGGGCTTTTATTAACTGATTAAAAAATAGTGGGTAGACATCAAGGCATCTGCCATTGTCGTCCACCCATTATCCTATTAACCAAAGCCAATCAGAACTCGTCGTTTTTGTGACGTCACCGCGACCCCTGCGCAGAATCAGACGACTTGCTTTCCGCATTGGCTGCGAGTAGCTATATCAGCAATAAGAGGTAAGGCGCAGGCGAACTAGTAGTGCATAATTACAGAAAAGCTGGAGAAACTGAGGGAAATACGAGGCTGTTTCTGCAATGCTTCGCTCCAGAATACGTCTTTTTTTTTTGTATCAATCACAGTCCAGTGATTTAATTGAAACTAACCTCGCTCTCTTACTTAACCATGGTGGTTGCAGAACGACGCCATCTTGTTTGTCTTTGCCTGGCCAACAGTGGTTCTCTTGCGACACGTTGTGAAGACGACCTTTTTCTTGCGGGAAATTGTAAGGACGACTAGAACTCTCCCGCAGAGCATATGTCTTCTTTCATATGATGGATAAATGAATGGATTGTATTGGGTATACCCATTGTGTCGGATGGTAGCATGCGTCATCAAGCCTAAAAACACATTTACACCTCCCATTTAAACTTTCAGTATACATTGCATTTCCTGTAAAGTCATCTCCCTATTTATTAGGTCTATTATCATGCTTTTCTAAACCTTCTCCACCACTCGTCTAACCTAAGTGTTTGTGACTATAATATTTGTTCCTCCTTTCTTCTATCCTCACTAGCAAAACCCAGCGCTCCTGTCAAACTCGTTACCCTTTTAGGGAGGGCAGGACCAATCCCCGTGCTCTTCAAAGCTACACTGTAAAAAATGGACCGTAAAATTTACGGTCAAATACCAGGCAGCGGATGCTGCCAAACTTGTACAGTAAAAATAACGGTGCACTGTAAATTTGGTTTACGATAAATTTAAACGGCGACCGTAGATTTCTACGGTCACCGTTTAAATTTATCGTAAGCCAGATTTACAGTGCACCGTTATTTTTACTGTACAATTTTGGCAGCATCAGCTGCCTGGTATTTGACCGTAAATTTTACGGTCCATTTTTATGCGACCGTAATACGTTGAAAACTATCTTACTGGACCACACCATTACAGTCATTTGAACCGCATAAACCATACAGCGTAAAAAAAAAAAAAAAGCTCGGCGGAGTATTTTGGGGTTGTTGTGTTGCACTATTCAACTGTCTTTAATTGCGCATATCTAGAGTGAATAAGCAGTCATGCACAGACAATTTTGTCTGCGGCGAGGTCGGCTGCTCTAGCAGCACTCGATGCATTAATATTTCTGACCCGTGCTGTCAAAGGAAAGTAAAAAGATGTTATATTTATTTGCATTTCCATTTCCGACATGTCGTCGATTCAGTGAAGTTTATTTGGGTTCCTCGTTCGGGGTTGATCCCAACATCTGTAAGAACAGATTTACGAAGTAGTTTGTTTACAACCGCAGCTCATAGTACACCAGTTAAAAAATAATTAGACAATAAATACCTAAATTGGCCAATGACTAAAGCTTTTGAAGCACTGATCTTTCGAATAAGCCCAAGTAGCCTAGCACCCAGTATTGTAGGTTAATGAAACTCCCCCATATGAACTTCTAAATTCACATAGACACTTTTTTTACCAATCTCACACCAGGTTAAGGACCGAACAGCCATTCACCTAATTACATATTTTGATGAGTTGTAAAAGGCAAATAAAGAACGAAAGGAAATATCTGCCAGTTCTCAATTATAGTCTTTTATAAAGCAACACATTATACATTATATCATTTTACAATTATAATTTTGAACAGTAAAATAGATCATTAATTTTTTTTCTCGCTCTACACTAATAAATTGCTCTAAAATTAGTAGTCTTTATGTTAAGCAACTTGCACATCTTCGAATGGACACACTGCTAATATTATGTAACAACAATATTCAATTGAACCACTTTTAACAAGACCTCCACATCTTCGGGATATTGAAAATGTTAAAGTACAGAAAATATATCCCTACTGGATCTAAAGCTGCAACAGCAGCCCTTCGAACTGATTTATCTTTTTGTTTCGTAAAAATTGAAAGTGGAAATAAAAGCCTTGTTATTTTGAATACACATTTTAAGTCTTTTTGAACGAAGACTATTCGCCGGTGGCTTCGTGAGGCAGGTACAGTCATTCCTTAAAGTATATAGCTTATCCTAAGTTATAACGGAGTCAATGCTATAAAGAGCCAATTATATTTGAAGTTTAAACGAAAAGTACCACACATTAAAAATATCGTTTGGTAGCGTGTATTCGTACACTACCAAATATATGTGAGTAAGCGAAGGACAGGGAACACGTAATAAAATGATCAGACTAGCTTTTTATGCTACACTATCTCACCCTAGCATGGCTCTAGCATTGACAATAACTTTCGCAGCACAAGTTTTGATGCAAGCAATGGACATTCTAAAACAAGGAGCTCACGCCTGGAACAATTGCTGAAATGTATGTTAGATGAGATGAAATATACAAACGAACAAAAAAACACCAATTAATGCCAAGAAGCACAAATGAGCTCAATACCTTTGAATAAACTCCAAGATGGTGCAAATCTCTTCTGTGTACGCAATGTTGAAAACATAGTACGCGCTGAATAGTACAGCCAGTGCGTGGTCGAACATGTGAATTTCGTCCATCACAGTTATTCCACCAATGAAGATTGAGTGCATGCTGGCTGAGCAGATGCTTCCCCCTAGAAAAGAAAGTAAGGATAAAACAAAAGGCGTGAAGGTAGATATAAGATGTAGTAAATTGCAGAACTATAATTGTAGTTCAAAATCATTATAAAATTATAGGCAATATTGATGACTTGGGGTTCGGAAAGTAATCAGTGAATGCTCACCATGAACTACAATGCATGGGGAGATGGGTGGTGCATCTTCATTCATGTCAGTTACTGACTCGCCTTAGGGGCAGGCAAATCACAGAATTCCTCCAAACGACCGGGTAAGTGGGACTCGTTCTGAGGCTCGGTAAATACCTGGCCCAGATTTGTTTTCTAGGGGGTATTTTAGTGTCTGTTTAACGGGGACATGCGGCAAAAACCGGTTCTTTTGGCCACGACTATACGTCCCATGTACATACTCACTGTTTCCACAAAAGTGCTTTCTCAAATATGCAGACCTGATCTGTTCTGGAAGAAAGACGGTAGCATTCAGGTACATAACGTTGTACTCAATTTCACGCATAGCTGGGGTAGCCTCGACTGAACCAAGCACGTTTTGAAGGCTTTCAGCAAGTTTCCCGAACATGCGTTGTTTGTACAAGAGATGCCGACGTTGAAATTCATAAATGGTTTTTTAAACGGTTGAAACCGGCATAAGAAGCTTTCCGTTCAACTTCAAATAATAATAAAAAAGCAAGACTGTATTTTACGGTTTTTCTTTTTTTCTTCCGCAGAGAGACATTCACACGTCGTAGTTATCATCAGGGGAATGCATCACGTTAACAGCACCGTTTTCATTAGAATCCGCACTAGTCGACTGAATCGAAGAGTCCTCAACCTGAAGCGGGGCTGCAGGCGATGCGCCGTACCCAATAAACCCGTCCCTCGTAAATGCGCCCAGTTCAAATGTGCCGTGAACTATGATTTCACACCGAATACCTTCTGACAGTTGGAGCACGGACACGAACCCAAAATACCGTCAGTGATGTGACCTTTTAGATAGATGTTTTAGCAAAGCCTCCCTTGTGCGGCACTCCTCTAAACATGCTGACAAAGTGCACTGAAAGCTTTCCAAAATCCTCGAAGCAAACCGAACTTACCCTTAGGCGCTCGAATGCCTATGTCTTCTCAGAATATGACACCTGAGAGCATCACACGTAACAAACTGGCGACAGCATCCTTCGTCCACACACGGAATAATTCGAGAGCTGAAAACGTGCTCCTCGAATTGCGCAACCAGCAAGCGTGCTTGAACAGAAACTGCAAATTCTGCAAGTAAACATCGTATTAGGGTGTTGTATATATGCCACCAACACACTATCCTTGCCAAGCAGGCAACAGATTGATAATGAAATACCTGTCTCGAGTATCCAGTTGCCTTCCGCTCCAAATTTTCAGGTGCACAAAAAACCGGGAATGCCACGAACGAACGAGGACAAAATGGCGCGGAAACGGGCGGGAAAATGAACCGAACGTCCGCTTCTTCCACTTCTTCCCGCGTTGTCCCAACCAAGGGCGCTTTCCTCCGCGAATCTCGCCCGTCGCATTGTTGCTCTACTGTTGACTCTTAGCTGTGTTCTTTTTTCTTTTTTTCTTGGCTGGCGCGGCGTCGCATGTTGAAAGGAAGGACAAAGAACGGAGGTGAAGGGGCGAGAGGAGCCTCTCTAGGTTCCCTCAGCACCCGTGGCTGCTTCCGAAGGTCAATCGTGGTGACCAATTAGCGATGCGCGTCTTTTCTTTCTGTTTTCTTGCTCCAAAGAATTTGCGTTTCCCTCTCGCTCTTTTTTGCTCGTTTACGGTGCATTTCAGGTAATTCCTTTTCACGGCGTACTCGCAGTTTTTATTAGCGTATACCGCCGTAAATTTGACGGTTATTTTTTACAGTGTACATGTTCTAGCGTCTCGCTATCACTATGGCATTCCTCGCATATGTGTAAATCTTAAAGTATAGCCCTATATGTCTTTGTCCATAACACTCGCGCTATCTCATAGAAAAATGTTGAGTACTTCCACGTGAATTATGAAACACACGTTCCTTTCTTATGTCCTGTACAATATTAAAGCAGATTTTTTTATGCATTCATCCCTCCCAAATCTTTCCTTCTGCTTCTGCTGCTGGGCCCCAACAGTAGTGTGTAGGCATTTAAATGTCAGCTTTCTAGTTAGGTTTGTTCGTTTTGTGCTTAACTTTTTATGTATAATTGCGCGTATACTTTCTCTTCCCTGTATCCTCCGTTTATTTTAAAATTTCTTCAAATTGCAGTCTGAAAAAAGTCAGAGGACACCTAAGCACTTCTTATGAGCTGTGGATGCGAAAGCATTCTCGGCGCCCAGAGGAGCAGAAGCGTCCGCAGCGCCGGCAGGGAGTGCGGCGGTGCGCCGCGGAGACCGCCCTGGCTCGCTGGTGACTGCTGCGCCGCTGGGTGAGGCTACGGTAGAGGTGTGAAGCTCGGCCTCGGCACCGGGAGTGCGAAGCTCGGCGCGGCGCATGCTGAATTCACGTGTCCTCTCATCATCATCATCGCCCTAGCTGCGGGTACCGGTTGACGACGTTAGACCTCAAAGCGTAACGTAAGAAGTAACGTTAGAACTTACGTCATGCCAGCGCATACCCGCGTACACCCCTCACGTCAAGCAGCTACGCTTACCGGTTGACGACGTTAGATATCAAAGCGAAATGATAGGACTGACGGTAGGCTTAACGTCAGGCCAGCTCATTCCCGCGTCCCCCACTTCCGCTGCGCCCCCCTGCAGTGCGGCTGGCTCCTTTGCAAGATGACGCCGTTGCTATGAAGCCGCATGACGCGTCGCAGCCAATGGGAATTTAGATGCCGTTTCGCTGCTACAGACAACGCCAGCTAAGCTCTATGGGACCGATAATGCTTTCGCATTAAAATTACCACCCTGCCCTCAATGGTCGACCAGCCCAAAACTCCTCTCTGTACCGCATCATTTGGTGCGTTTCCATATGGTTCCAGTGTCAATCTGCCCCCTCTCCTTCGTCGAATTTCCGATCCTGATGGAATATCGGGCCTCATGCACAGTACCCCATTGCGAAAAGATAAGCCAGGGAGCGAAACTCTGTTTCATTTACCCTGCCCACTTTAAGTTTATAATTTCACAGCAGAAGTGCGCTAAGCTGGGCAAGTTGGTATGATGACATGTTGGACAGTACAGCGCACAAATAGACAAGGGCAAAAGAAAGGAACACGAACAACACACAAGCACAGATTCGCATCTCAAATTATACACAAAAAGAAGAATGAGAGCATACCGAAAGTAAATCTGTGCCAGAGCGTGACACACAACACACAACACCGCTTAACAAATATGTCGTGGCCTTTTGTGTAAAAATTCAGTTGCGGGTCAGCTTGTCTTAATGCGCGCTGTACAGTTGACCATAATTCCACTGCCTTGAGTTTTATACGAGCTGAATTTTCTGTCTTTTTTTTTCTAAATGTATTTCCTCCGTGTCCCTTTAGTTATTTAAACAAATGTTTCTTTACCGCGAATGCGGGAGAGAAGAGGGGGTTGCTTTCGAATCAAAGTGTATTGCATGTAAACGTCGACAGGACAACGTCCTAGTTGGTGCATCAAGGAGTGGTTCGTGGTTGCCAATTTCGACTGAAGGGATTCCCTAGAAAAAGGCTGCGTTTGAAAATCTACTAGCAGCTGTATTTCAAATGTTGTTTTTGTGTACCTTTTAATATGTTGTGTCTTCGTTTTTTTAAATATTTGTATATCTCTAAACCGGAATACCGATCACACACAGGTAAAGATTCGCCGAGACCACCGCTCAGTTGCAAATTCAAAAAGTGCAGCACTGGATTTTATTAACATATGGCGCTGTATCTGATTGTATACTGTAAAAGATTTCCGCATACTGCATGTTTCCTCGACTAAATAATTTTTAATTCTAGGTTTCTTAACTTTTCGGTGTAAATACAAAAAAAAAAAAACACTACAACAAATGCGCTTGAAACATAGTGTAGACAGTTTGCAGAGCAGAAAGGAGCTTTAGATTTTTTCTACGATTTGATTCTTTTTAATGTTTTACTATAGCTATTGCATTTTACCCAGGATAATTTTTTTCAAGGCTGTAAGGTGTTAGCACGGTTTTGAACAACCAATCAAATATTTCGTAAGTTTATACTGCTGCAAATTTGTTACTTAATTAGCTTACTTCATTTGGCTTCTTTATATAATAATTTTGAGGTATATTTTGCTGGTGACGCGTTTATGCAGATCAATAAGCGCAGTATTTGAGTACAATAAATACTACTCTTTCATTCAAAGTGCAGTTAGATAAAGTAATGCTGCGACACATTTTACTGTTTTTCGAGAACTGTCGAGAATTCGATATTTACGTATTGTTTCGCCTGTGAAACAAGTGGCGTCTAACGTTCTAATTGAGCACATATGAACGGCCGTGTCAATATAACTACGTGTGCTCATAGGTGTGGACATTTACAACTGCAATGTGATTGTATACAGTAGTTTTTTTAAAGGGCCCCTGAAAAGAGAAACAATTTTTTTTTTAACAGTCTGGTTGGGACACGGTGTCAAAAATAATTGTTAACAAAAAAAAAAGACATTTTTAGAGCAACATTTACGGCGCGAGACCCGATTTAGTCGGTAGTCACCTCCTTTCCACTTCTTACTCGGCATTTCAGGCACGTGGAGGTGGCTAATGCCATAAAATATCTTTTTTTTTTCTTTACACTTAAATTCAATTGCTTCTCACGTCTGTCCCAACCAAACTGTTAAAATAAAATTCCTTTCAGGGCCCTTTAGGGAGTGCAACATCTACAGTTTCCGAATATGGGTGCCTAATGCGTGCATTTTACATTTATGCACCTCTATTTATACGGCTACAAAAAGCTGTGAAATGTACAGTAACGCGGCTTGTGCAGGTGAATTATACGACTAAGAACTGTGGGGACTTCGTACATATAACTTTGGCTGCGATGCGGCGGGCGTGCAAGGGGCATGCGCGGGGCCAAGGACGGGGTACGAGCGCGGGACGGCGGAACAGGACAGTTCAGCCATGGCGGCGTAAGCCGCCGAACACCGGAACATCGGCTCAAAAACCGTTACAGTGATGACCTGAGCCCCTTTCTCCGGACAAGCGGTAGGCGAGTATGCCACAGAGCCTAGTCCCCCTAGAGCGACCAAAATCAACAACCATTCAGCGACCATCGTGGACGACCAACAAACGACACCTACAGGCTACCTGTAATGCGGAGTCTGCCGCCCCACCTAAAAAAAATAAAATATATATATATATATATATATATATATATATATATATATATATATATATATATATATATATATATATATATATATATATATATATATATATATATATATATATATGACGCCAAAGAAACAGACGCGGCAACTATTCCGCCGGTGTGACTGAAGTAGGCGACAAAACACGGCGAAATACTTCGACAAACCGAGTCGGACTACTCCGTTCTTCCGTTTTTCTATATGTAAAAAATACAAGAGGACAAACCCGGCAAAAGTATTACTATAATTATGTTTTAGGCACAAACCCGCGTGCCAAAAACTTGCCTCTCGTGTACTACGTGGCGACATGTGTTCGTTCGGAGCACCTCTAATTGCATACATTTCAAATTGCTCCACACATGATAGAAAAACCCCAAAAGAGCTCGGGGCGTGCACACTTGATTCATGGTCGGAGTCCCGGCTGCCCGGAATATGCTTTGGCGGCGGGTTCATCATTCTCAAATTCCATTTCCGTTGATGTAATTTCATCGGACCGGTTAGCCATTTATGTTCTTTATGTATTTTTTTTTTCTAAAATACGTACGTTTTAAATGAATACTTCCAGTCATTATTTATCCTCGTTGCTACTTCCGGCATGACCAACATGAACGTTAATACCAATATAGACCCGAAGAATTATATGTGTTCCAAGGTCTCTTTCATGATGAGTGGCCCCGTTCGCCAGTTTCCCGATTTTAACTAAGAGCTTGAATGCTCCCCCCCCCCCCTTCTTTACAGATGGTAGAGGATATTTTTGTGTTTTTTTCTTTCGTGAGGGAAAGTCCTCTATGTATATCAAAAAGCACGCGAAGAACAAGGCCTTCCTTGAGATAGCTGCGGTCCTTCCCTTACAAAAAAAATATGAACCAGTCTATAGACATCTTAACGATTTTTTAACATACCTGTCTACTTCCTATCGTATCGCCATTTTTCTACAAGGTTTCTACAGATTTCCTGTCAATAGGAGTCTACAGAGCACAGTCGTCAGAAATCCTACTATCTGTCTGTCGCCAACGGTCGTTAGACTTTGCGTCGCCATATTCGTAGATTTTCTACAGACCTGACTTGATAGACCATACACACTGAAAACATTACAAAATCGTTGATATGAGTCATAAGCAGTTTTTGTGTTTAGTAAGAAACGCTTTTACAACAGGCTTGAAGTGAACTACATAGTCACAGGATTTTATTGTCACAAGATCTGGCCCTGATAAATATTTAAAAAGAATCACACAGAGTATATATACATCAATAACACAGGTTTCAAATCAAACATGCTGTAGGTTGCAGCCTCGACCACTGCCAACACCAGATTTAGTCACCACGATTCCAAATCAATAGGTTGAAACAATCATGCACGCTAGCCTTTTTGTGAAGGCAGGACTATATGACCAAAATGTGACTTCAACCTCCAACGAGGGTAACTAAAGGCGATATGCTGCGAGAATGTTCTAAGCTTGATGATTTAAGCCAGCTGACTGAGACAGAAAGGAGGATAGCATCGCAACCTTCTATCAGCGTGCGTCGCCGATTCATCGTGTGTTGAAAGTCAGACGATGTGCTGTCCGTGGTGTCTTTTATGTGTAACTCTTTCGTAAAAAAAAAAAATTTGAGGTTTAAAAACGCGAACCTAACAGTGTACAAATAATTTTTAATTTATTGATAAAATGTATATATATATATATATATATATTTATTTATTTGTGGACATCGTGCGCAAAAAATAGTCGCGCTTAGTTCTTCATTCTAAATTATAATGCGAGTTATACGACGTAAAAAATAGTGTCTTCAAACTTGCCCCGTTTAGAATCACTTTTGGGCTGGACAGCTTCTTTAGAAATTTGAAAGCTGGCCTTCAAAGAGCTGTCCTGTTCAATCGGTGTTGGCAGCAGGGTAGACGCTATGCGTGTTTTAGGCCAATCGTGTCTCCGGTTAGAGTCACGTGACTACAGTCTCGAAGCTGGTGATAAGGCAGAGCACGGAACCTGACTAAAAGCCCAAGGCCACGCATAACATCCACTGCACTATCAACCTTGGGTACAAGTGACAGTTGTGTTCAATGTTGAGATGGCCCTGCAGATTAGCCTTTGTAAGCGCACCCCCCATTCTGGGCTGCTTCCTTTCTACTCCTTCTCTCTTTTTGTCTCTCTCCCTAAGCTGAAGGCGTGGTAGGCGCTTGAATCCGAAGAGTGATCACGTGGTTTCACGGATGACGCATTAGCCGTTGACAAACCCGGAATGCCTGCGAAGACCGGACCTAGTTTAGCGTGTGATGCGGCCTGCGGACCTGCTGTAGATTTCGCTTCTGTGGTAGATGTGGTAAATCTAGTTCCAGAGTTCCGATCACCAGCAGCGCATTTCGTCTTACCAAGTGCGATCTTCGACATGCGGATTGCCAAGACCATGGATATTCTTTCGGCAGCGCCTACACACCGGTGATCTTCCTTTGTTGTGGGCATACATGTGACCGCTAGCTTCGACGGAACGAAGACACAACGGACCGCCTTCTCTTTCATGTGAGTGACAAAGAGACGTCCTCCTGACCATTTGGGATAGGTATTCTTGCTACGCAATGTACGTTTTGTCACTATCCGATGAGTTTGAACCGTGTCGAACTCTGTGCCAGGAATCTCCGACGAGTTCAACGTGTAATCCAGAGCGATCGGCCCGAAAGGGCCTGTACAGCGCTATTTGTAAGTGTTTTTTGCGCCCTAAAGTCAAAAATTAAAAAGTGAATTGAAAGATTTTAGTTAATTTGCTAATTAGCTAATTTCACCTATTTTCTAGAGGCCGCCATGGCCATTTGAAAATTTGGTGCAACTAAAAACAAAAACAGCCTGTATACGTCCCTAGTGTAAAATAGACTTGCTAATGGAGCAGCA
Source organism: Ixodes persulcatus (assembly GCA_013358835.2). Taxonomy (NCBI): domain Eukaryota; kingdom Metazoa; phylum Arthropoda; class Arachnida; order Ixodida; family Ixodidae; genus Ixodes; species Ixodes persulcatus. Next base: position 9,378 of record JABSTQ010005975.1, on the reverse strand, counting down.
ATTTGAAGACACTTAACTTTTTCATTACCAAGCAAAGTCTAGGCTTCTATGAAAGCTGCAGGCAGAAGCTGGTAGCTTGGCGTTGATTGGAGTGTTTGGCCGGGCCAGCTGTATTGATGGCACAAGCTACTGCCCGTTACAAAGGTTACAGCCTCTATCGTCCATCATCCATGGTCTCCCACCCTTTTTGCTTCCAACGTATCATGCCCGTTTTTCCTAATTATCGGGCAAGTGAGCCTGTGAATGGGGCATGTGCATGTCCCCAGTTGAGTATTGGGGAGCTGCTCAACTGGAGATTTTAATAGATGCTAACTTGTCATCTCTCTCTCTCTCTCTCTTTCTTTTTCAAGCCACACCTGTGCACTTTTCAAGGTCGATGCAGCAAAGATCAAGCACAGCCTATCAAGCATGCTGACCAAGCTGAACAAGTAGAACAAAACACTGCTCAACAACTGAGAATAAAAAAAAACTAAAAATAAGAACATTTTGTCTGGTCTTTGAGTGTGTAATGAAGCAAGTGCTCTGCATGCAGCATATGCATCGGTACACTTCGGAATTGATAACTAGCATTACACAAAGATAGAAAGTGGCCTATTTTCTGCAGATAATGGATAGAGTTGAGGGGATTTGCCTGTAGAAAGTGGGTAGAAAATGGATAGAAACTGCTATATTCTCCATAGTGAGATGATAGAAACTGTGGCCACTTGTCTACAGCAATTCGTTAGAAACTCTCTTCTTGGCGCTAGAAATGGGGCAGGAGTGTTGCTAGAATGTCTGTATGTTTGCTGTACAGAGTCGCCACATTATCTGTACACTGAAGTCTACACAAAACCTGTAGGAAACAGCGGCCAATAATCTGTAGATAATTGTTAAAAAAGTGGATACATTCTCCCTAGGAAATCTATGCTCTTTAGCCATAATTATGTCTAGAAATTCTGTAGAAATTGGTTAAATTTTTTTGTAAGGGTTGGCTTCAAGGACTAGAATAATACCCTCAACTTATACAGTAGCTGCAGTCATAACCGCACCTCTTCAATGACGCCTTTTGCGACACGGCGCCATAGCAGAGGCAAGTCGCACGACGGCAAGCGACGTCGAATAGCGGTAGCATATGGAGGCAAACGAATCAAACAACCAGTGTTGTACACGTTCCTCAACAAAAGAAACGAAAGCTCGTTCCTCGTTCCTTCTGCCCCTTACAGTTCCACCGATGCATAATGAAACGGCGGCGTTCCTTCGTTCCTCCTAAACGGAACGCGTTCCAGGAACGTCGTTCCTTGGAACGCCGTTCCGTACAACACTGCAAAGAACGCGGAGGACGACAGGGCGAACGCGCGAAAGTGCTGCGTGTATGTGTCCTCTTTCTTGTCCTTCTTTCTTGTACGCTTTATAATCATCATTAATCACTACAAGCTGGCCCAGTTTTTAACCCTGGAGGACAAGTTCGTCGGCGAGTGCTGTTCGCTGGTGGGACTGCCGCTCCGCGCTGTCGGCGACACAAACTGCTCCGTCGTGTACCGCTTGTCGGCGTTTGTCGGTCATGATAGTCGCTACAGTGGGACATCATCAACGAAAATTACATTTTTGCCATACAAATATTTATGGTTGTCACATACGTGGGACGAGCCTATAAGGGGACGTCATATAGGGTGCCAAATATCACAATAAGTCAAACAATTAACTGCAGCTTGTTTATAAACGTTTTATTTAGTCAAAACAATTGCATGGTTTTGATTTGAAACTTGATGATGTCATGTAAACCTACTAGCGGTCTGTTGCACTACAATCTAAAAAAGGGTGTAGCCATTACACCCCTTGTCATATATAATATACCTGAAAAGTTCAGTTCGACGTAAAGCGCTCTAACGTCGAACTCACGGCCCCAACTTTTACGAGAGGCCTGATGACCCGGTGGAATATAACATAATAAACAGCAAAAGTATGCACCAAAGATTACAAGAAAAAAAAAACACCTAGGTTTTGCCATTAAAACCCCGATTATTATTATTTTTTTGCAGTTAGCGACATGTATAAAATTCTTTTAATAAGTTGTGCAATTCTGTTATCAAGCCCCCCGGTAAAGCTGGTAGTGTGGGTTCAACGTCAGTGAGCTCTACTTCGAACTGAAGTATTGCGGTGTATTATATATAGCGTTGTTCGTTTTCGGCTTTTATATGTTTTTAAAGTCGGGGGCTAAAAATCGGGTGCTAATTTTCAAGCTGATAATCAGGGAGAAATCGTTTTTTTTTTTTACTTTCCGAAATTTGGGTATTTTCGGGTTAAATTTACAAATCTACTATGTAACCCTTAGCCGAAACCAAGACGTTTGAAATATACCACATTCTAATTTGAGTGTATTTGAAGTAAAGTTCATAATTGTAAGTACACAAAAAATAGACAGAAAATACACACTCCTTTGTTTTCTTAGTACTGAAATATATTTCTAAAAATATTTTTTCAATTACCTTTATTTAAACTACATCTGAAGTTCCCTTAATGCGTTCTGAAATATGTAAATACTAGGTTCGTAGGCACAAAATACCTCTCACATAAATTTCTTAAAATATTTATTTATTGCATGCAAAATATACTCCAACCCTAATAAAAATGCAGCGATCACATATATGTGCAGAATACTCTTAAAATACCTGGAAATGATATATATACTGTTGTGTTATACTCTAAGTATCTTTCGACTGCAATACTTTGGTAGTTTGACTTAAGCTACCAAAGTATTGAAAAGCTCGCCTATCAGAAGTTCACTTTAAGCAGATGTGGAGTACACTGAAAAGCCTAAATACAACATTTGATTAGTTTGTCAATTAATTTGTCAATTGAGTTGTGCAGCATCGCACTGACAAATCAGCCCAGTTTATGTTATTATTCCCTTTTTTTCTATCAAGAACACACCTGATGAGTTTCTTGCACACCAATCACAAACGGGGTTCGGGACAACCACAACACTTGCTAATGCTGAAAAGCTTCTGCAAATGCTGTGAGCAGATATGTTTGGCGTGGATATGTTAGCACAATGTTAGTTCACTGAATGTGTATACTCACTATTGTACGTGATGTGAGTAGTGAATAATATAGTGACGTTAATGACGATTTTAAATAGTTAACTAGTAAAGAAAAACAAAATAACTAGCCGTTTTTGTGGATGTTGTTTTAGCGACTGCGCCGAATTATGATTAGTTCTACCAATGCTTTTTTAAAAGTAAGACATGTTGCCCACGAGCTTCAAAACACTGTTTTCCCTTTGATATACTCCCGAAGAGAAGATCGAATACTTGGAACCTTAATACGTGCAGAGGTGGTCACCGGCCTAATGATTACCCTCAATATGTAGGCTATATAAGGCTCTAGAACAGTCAACGGGACTGTGATTCAGGTGTTGAGTGTGTTATGGTGTTTGCGTTTGTGTTCGTTTCTAATGTGTAGTTGAGGGATGTAATTAGTAGTGCCTTCAAATACCACAAGGACACCAGTTACTAACAAAATGCCCCCCCCCCCCCCAAAAAAAAAAAAAAATGTGTAGCCGGTTTTTAATACACAAATGCCATCTTGAGGGGGAAGGAAATATATTTTTGGTATATCTAAAATATTTTCTGTTTAATATTTATGACATATTTTGAATTCTTACGCGCGTATTTCGAATGTGGACAAAATAATACAGAATGAATACAAAACGAATATTCATATTCAATATATTTTAACTTCGTTTCAAGTTCGGCCTCTTTTTGCTACGGGAATACATTCGTTTTTTTTTTGTTTTTTTTAGGGTATCACGAGCTCTTTACCTCATTATAGAGTTCGAGTGTGGGGGATAATCGTCGTCTCGCCATTTCCGAAAGTTGAAGGGATGCTGAAACGGAAATCTGGATTTTACAAAGCACGGCGGCAAAAGCGTGCAACGGAATGATACAAACATCAAAACATTACTCATAAACGATATATCGAACCGATGACCATATTTTCAAGAAAAGGAGGCGCATTTGACGGATATGTTCACGTCTTGTTTCTCAGAGAAGTAGAGGGAACGGCCTCACGTCTTCGCCGCCTAGCCACCTTGAGTGGGCGAAGCGGAGAGAGGAGGAAACGAGATATCTTGACGTCACGCGCCTCGTCGGCCTCGTTCAATCTCGACCTTTTTTTTTTGTTTTTCCAAAAATACGGCCGTCGATTCGAGATATCACGTTGCGAGTTGTGTTGTAGGGATTGTAGCGTCCCGCCTACAGCTCCTGCATTGTTTTCTGAAGTCCAAATTTCGGTTCATCCTTTTAAGCTCCCCTAGGGGGAGAGCTCCGCTAGTCCGATTGCCGTCGGTCGCTTCAGGGGAAGCACCGCCCAGGGAATCCTCCTTTCCCTCAGGTGTCAACAAAAACCAGGACCGTTTGAGGGGCGGTCGTCTTCGATCAGATATTTCGCTATGTAATAAACTTGTTAAGTTTTTCCGATCTGCTTAATCCGACTGACTGGCTCGGACGTTGTTCGTGAGAAAGGTAGATTGCCAGCGAGATGGCCATGCTACCCGAAAGACCAGGCTGGGCGTCGATATCTAACAGCGGTCGAAGGGGGATTAATAGTGCATTTCCTATGCTGCGTGCAGTAGGGCCGAAGCTACGTGGCGTGCCGAGACGGTTCCACTTGCACAGCGGGGGTACGGAAATGTCCTTCCGAGGCCTCAACACCTATTGTCGCTTTTCTTCAGCCGGCCTCCGTAGAATGTCACGGTGTGTTTGGCACGCTCGTTGGGCGGTTGGTTGAGAGCCGTGTAACGTTCACAATACGCAGCTTGCGAAATTAACTATAGGTCAATATTGTGCCGAGGTAGGGTAGCTAGCATTTGTGCACCTCAAACTCCGTGCGGCGTAAAAATAAATAGGTTGGTTATGTGGTTTTGGAATTCGAGTGGAAATCGGGTTTAACCCGATTCTCCTGAAACATGTTCGGGGTGTAAAAATCTGGTAGAATCGGTTTCTATCTGAAAACGAACAACCCTAAATATATGTGACCAGAGTGTAAGATTATACCCTTTTTTCAGTGTGCAACGTCGCTTACCTTCACACAGAGCGGCTCTCTCGTAAGTCGGCATTGCGTCATAAAGCTTGCTCGGCTGAGCACCGGTTCAAATTCCGGTTGCGTCAATATTAATTCGTGTTTACAGACGCGCCCCTAGCTAAACGCTGGATTTGTGTAAGAAATGTAGGGACAAACAGAGCGAACTAGGGAACGAAGGAACGCTCCAAGGGACGAATACGATTGGAGGTGAGAAATCACGTGACGTAAGCAAACCTTTTGCCGTGTGAGTCGGCGCCGGCGGCTGCTTTCGCCGCTTTTCTTCCCGGTGAGTAACGAATGAAACGTCTCGAAATTCAATAAATGTTACGAAGACCTTTCGAAAACAGAAGTTAAAGCTTAAACCAAACACGAGATATCTTTACATATGTAATTGTGCGTTTAATATCAGATGATACCAGAATAATTTGACAGGGACAGTACTTTTCGCGCTCACGTTCCGAGATAAAGGAGCCATCGGGGGGCCCCAAATGTTACCGAGCGCGAGAAGGACGCTCTACTCGCTGCATCGCCCAAGAATGACAAAACATCACCGAGGATACGGAGGAAGGTAAGATGACTACAAATATCAAGAATCATGAGTGAGGCCAAGGGCTGGGCAACTATACTCCAAAAAGTATTCGGGAATACAAATACTGAGATACATGTATTTTAAGGCCAAAAATACGGATACTAAGATGCATTTGTCTTTTAAGCAACGGGATATCTCTAAACTATTTCTAAAGAAAACCCCGAAAAAGTATTCCGGAATAGAGATACAGATACGCATAGAATTAAATTTGCTCCCGAAAGGTGCTAACGAGGGGATGGCATAGTTAGTTGCGAATGCAAATGGGAATTTATGCTTGTGCTCCTCGTTTTCTGTCATCTTATGCACTTTGCCTTATCTCAAACTAAAGCCGCTAAAAAAAAAAACATATTTCACGCGCGGTGAACCACATAGTTCTTGAACAATAAAGACTGCGTGCCATGCTTGACAAAAAGACGTTTGCTCGAAATGAACCCTGTTTTGCCGCGAGGGCGGATCTCCAACTGTTGTCTTCTAGGCTTCTGAGTCACCCATAGTCTTAGGAGATTCGACAACAGAGACGTATACCTTTTTTCCACTCAAGTACTTTACAGCACTCGCTGTGCTAAATTGAAAAGTGTAGAGGACTCTCAGAGAGGAGCTTATTTTTAATAAGAAAGCATTAACTATCCCATGCCGGCGGCGTCTGTAACCGAAAAAATAAAAATGTGAAAAAATGCTTATTTTCTTGTTGGCTGAGCAAAACGGCTCCTGATAGCCATTGGCGGCCGCTTCATGAGAGCGCACGCTTAGCCGCCGCTCTCGTGGACGGCGTTGCCGGAGTGGGGGGCGGAAGAGGGGGGGGGGGGGGAGGGTTCTTCGGCCGCTTTACGAGAGCGCGCGCTCGCCCGCCGTCCGCAACCTCGGCACACGGCAGTAGCGAAACGTGGACGTCTATGCCAGTACACCGCAAACGTACTAAAGGTCCACACGCACATTCGCGTTTGAACGCGTTTGAGTGCGTTCCGGAGTCCTTGCGTCCAGGCGCGGTCGCTTGCGGTATGACGCGCGCCTTCCCGCAAGGCTCGGTAGCGCGACGCATGCGAGTAGAGACTCGCTCAACTTTCCGAAGGGTTGCGGTACGTTTGACCAATCAGAAGCCGAGAGAAGAGAGGAGGGTGACGTGTTCGCTCGCCCCACTGCGCCAGGTGCGCATCCACAATTGGCCCTCTCTCCCTCCCCCATCTTATTCACAACGCTCAAGAAGAAGAAGAAGCTCGCCCAATCGGCCGACTCGGCGGGACGTATCCGGTTCTGCTCGCAGTGCTTGCTTTTTTGTTTTGGGGAGCGGTGGGGAGGGGACTGGTTTTCCCAAGGCTGCGATGTTCAAGTTCGACAAAAGGGAGTTTTCGTAGACCGCGTTTCCCCCTCCGCTAAGCCCTCCGCAACGAAGCAGCCGCTACTGCGCCGGCGCGCCAATGGCCTTGACTGTAGAGTTCCGGATAGCGTTGCGGGACGGCGGCAACGATCTACGAAAACTCCCTAAAATGTCGGGGAAGCCAGCGGGATTGTCCCAGGATCGAACACTTCGGCGCTGCCGCTGGGCGCCGCCATGTTGCCGTGGATTTCGCTTACTATTGGTGAGCCGCTAGCGACGATAGCGCGTTCTTATGGGCTCTTGACTGCGGTTGACTGCGTGTCAGCGCAACTGTGTGTACAAGCTTGGCGCAAGCGCACTTCGCAACGCAACGCGTCCGCTTGCCGCTACGGAACGCACCGCGCTCAAACGCGAATGTGCGTATGGCCCTTAAGGGAGCGGAAGAACGACACTCATGCTTTCGCATTCACAGCTTATAAGAAGCGCTTAGGTGTCCTCGGAATTGTGTTATGCTTGCAAGTAACATTCTTTAAACCACAGGTTTTTCTTTATGTTGGTGATGGTGATGGATTATGGTATAGGGCGGGTTCATGTTACAAATTCTGAAGAAATTTAAACACAGCTTTTTATATTTTAAATTTACCGTAAAAACAGCAACAACTGTAACCAGATACCTAAGTCCGTCAAAGTATCGCGATGAAAGCGATGCATTGTAAATGTATTCCACTACTGAGATACAAATACATTTTTCAAATGATTCTTGATACAGAGGTAGACCCTACCGGAAAACGCAGTATTACTTTTCGCTATCTGGATTATGGAACTGGAAATCTACCTGCATTCTATCTGGACTCTATCGGGATTTTAGGTTTTCGGAAATGAATTCTTGGTCTAAAATCTGGATTTCGGGTTTTCAGAAACAATTTTCTAGTTCCACAATCCAGAGAGTAAAACGTTATACTGGGTTTTTGGGTAGGGGAGATACTCGAAAGTATCTTTAAGATACTGTAGCGATACACTGGTATCGCGATGCTGCCCAGCCCGGCAGTGAGACCGATGAAGTTCAAAATAGTGAAGAACTCACCACGGCAGCTTCGAAAGTGCCCTGAAAACGTCGAGCATAACGCGTCGAGAGATCAGGTCGCGAGGTAGGGGTCCTTACGTCGACCATACTCGTTGCTCTCAGCAAGGTGACGGAGCTGCTCTGTACCATCATTGAACATCTACTGCAGCCGCAAACGGACTTGAGTTTAACATTGCCCGATTTGAAGGTAGGTGTGCAGCCTCAGCCATTTTTATTTTATGTGTACCTACGCAGGCACAGATTACTTGTCTACTTTATATGTGCCCCAGTGCGCCAATATCCAACAAACGGCAGCCACAGTGAGCCGTTTGAAAAGCCCTTGAATCTCCAAACCAATAACTCAACCCGAGGCGCTTGGCTACCGTATAATCGAAAAAAATGCACGCAAATTACACAGCTTTCCCTCTAACCTCTTTATGAGCTTGACTGCATTTATTGGAAATTATCTCCAAGGACTAAAATAACCTCTCTGTACCTGTCCGTTTTATTCTAATAACAATAACAACTGTAGTGAGAGGTGGAAGCTAGGCTGATGGGGTTCAGAGAGTAAGCTAAAACATTTTTTAGTATTTTAGATTTTAGCTTCTGTAGTTTTAAAGGGGCCCTGCAATCATATTTAAACGTCTACTTTTTTGCGGTTTCCACGTCTCTTGGGTTTCGGGCAAGCCAGCGGGCACGGAGAGAGTAACTAAATATCAGTGCGTGATATTTTAACCAGACGACGCGGAAACCTCCTCCACCTACGAGGGTGATCCGCGGTGCCGAAAGCGCGCGATATGTGACGTCTTTGGTCCTGGTTTTACAACTGGTCAGAGCCGCTAAAATCTTCTTTTTAGTCGAAATACAAAATATAAGTGGCGTGAACCGTTTCAATTATTTACAAAAGTAGTTTTTGTTCACCATTTTAGATCAGAAAAAAAACAAATGCAGTTTAGAAAGTACGGAAAAAAGAAATGACCCGTCGACACACCCGCCACCAAGCGGTGGAAAAGGTGGCGCATACTGGAAAGGTGTTGTAAGACCAGGCACCAACGAGTGACGAGCGTAGAAAGGTCCCGGATGTACGCGGCGGCGCTGGGGTTGTGTGAACTGGAGGATCCGACCGGTTCCGAGCGTTCCCAAAGCCTTCGGCGAGCAGCTTAGGTTTGCGGCTTGCAGTTTTGGCGGTATGGCAGCGCGAAGTGGCTCCCGTTCTGAACTGATCTTTACCCCGTGTTTGCTGTCGTTTGTGGCCACTGATGTGTCATGCCGATTTAGGGTTTAATCGCGCAGCAAATGCAATGCGAGCCACCCTGGCTGCCCGCTTCATACAGCCTATCCAGCACATGG
>JABSTQ010005974.1:0-66112 GCA_013358835.2 Ixodes persulcatus | reverse complement strand
CGATAGGATTGCGTCACATCGTACTTTTGGGGGGTCCCTGACCCTGAGGTACCGGTGTGAATGAGGGCCAAAATGTAGATACACAGGGGAGGGTTTCGGAGGGTGAGAGGAAGCCTCGCAGGACTAGGAAAAAGAAACAGCTTAACATAGGGTTCATAAATATGCAGGGGGGCAGGAACAAAATAAAGTTGGAGGGGATTGAGGAGCAATTAGAGAGCGAAAACTTTGCAGTGTATGGATTAGCAGAAACACATCTGAGGGATCTGGAAGAACCACCATACATACCGGGATATCATTGGATGGATGCAACCGGGCCAATGGGGAACGCAAGGGAGGGGGATTAGGGGTGTTAGTTAAGGGTCAGGAATGGGAAAGGGAACAAGTGGACTGCATTGAACACATGTGGGTCAAAGGCAATACTGGGGGTCTGAACACAATCTTGGGTTTTGTTTATCTAAAAACAGGGAGTGATGCAGGGGAGGAAAATGCAGAACACTTGACATGTATAACAGGAGACGTTAGGGAAATCGGCACTAACAAGGAAATAATTATCTTGGGGGACATGAATGCACATTTGGAAGACTTTGATCTACATACAGATACAACAGGGAGGATGTTAGAGGAGTTCTGCGAAGCTCTTGATCTGGTATTGGTCAATGTGGAAAAATAACATGGGAAAGAAAGAACTCTCACTCGACTATTGACTGCTGTTTAATGTCACGTAAGATATACAACAGATTAAGAGGCATGGAAATAGATAAGGAAGGCACAAAAAAGTCTGGGGAGGGACCATAAGAGAATCAAGATCAGATTCGGCACAGTAAAATCAGAAACGAAAAATCAAAAACGAGAAGGTAGGAATAACTTAAATGATAAACAACTACAGGAGGTATCTAAGCAAATCTTGAACATAGTATCCAAGCAACCGGAAAGAGAATGGACATATGAAGACTTAATTAATGTTTTCAAAATAGAGTTAGAGAAATATCGAATCAAACAAGGAGGACGAAAAATAAAACTAAAACGCAAGCCCAAAAGCTGGTGGGATAAAGAGGTTAAGGCAGCAATATGGAGACGCCAAGCGGCATCTAAAGAACACAGATGGGCAAAGAAAAAGGGGGCCACACTAGCCGAAGTAGCATCAAAATGGGAGGTATTTCAGGAAAGAAAGCGGGAGGCATCAGCATTAATACAGGCCGAAATTGGGAGGGCAGGGGTCCAGTGGATGATAGAAATAAACCAGAAGGATAGGAATGTGGCAAAAAGGTTCTGGGAACACATCAGTGCGCAGGGAAAAAAGACAGAGGGGTACCAGCAGACACTAACCACACAGGAAGGGACAAAGGTAGAGGGGGAAGAGGCAAGAGAATACATTAGGCATACAATCGAAGCAGCATTTTCGGAGTTAGAATCAAATCAGGCCGTAGGGAATGGTAGCGTCTACACAACACAAGAGGAGGATCATAGTGACGAAGAGGAAATGACCACTGGGAGTGGGAAAAAGCAGAAGGAAGGGTTCCGGCTGGAACTGCAACAGGTCCAGACGGCATACCAATGAGATTGATAAAAGTTCTAGGCAAAACAAGCAAATTGAAACTAAGGCAAGTGATTGACCAGATACTTATGGGAGGGGAGGTACCCAGTGACTGGAAATTGAGCAGGATGAGATTATTATATAAGGGCAAGGGAGACAAAGACAGTATCAAATCATAGCGACCAATCACAGTAACTTCAGTAATATACAGACTAGCTATGCAAATTGTAAAAAGAAGAATGGAAGAATGGGCAGAGAGAGAGCAGATTCTAGGGGAGCTTCAAAGCGGTTTCAGGAAAGATAGACGTCTGGATGATAATTTATTCGTAATCACTCAGTGCATCGAGATAGCAATGACAAGTCAAAGGCCATTATGGGTAGCATTTTTAGACATCAAAGGGGCATATGACAATGTGGATCAGGAAAAACTCTGGAACCTACTGAAGGGATATGGACTAGAGGGAACCATGGTTAAGTTTCTAGAACGGGTTTATTCGGAGAATTGGGTGGTTATAACATCGGAAGCCGAAACTACGATAACAGCAGCAATAAAAAGAGGTCTTAGACAGGGTTGCCCATTGTCTCCCCTGCTCTTTATGATATACTTCAGTGAGATGGAAAAAAAGTTTAGAACAGTGCAACCTAGGTTTTGACCTGACTTACATGGAGGAAGGACACGAAGTAAATCAAGTATTGCCAGGGTTAATGTATGCAGACGACATTGTACTCGTATCGGAGAGTCGTGAGACAATACAGGAACTGAATAAAATTTGCAGCAGGGAAGGGGACAATTTAGGACTAAATTTTAGTAGGGACAAGTCTTTTATATTAGTTTTCAACGACGAGAAGGGGGAGCCCTTTGAGATAAAGGACACATTAATATAACAGGTAGAAAGTACAAATATCTGGGAGTATGGCTAAGTGAAGGAAGACGGTATCTAAAAGACCATGAAGATATTGTAGTAAAGAAGGGGAAACGAGATTCGGCTATCATGAAACACAGGGCACTATGGAACTATAATAGATATGAAGTTGTTAGGGGTGTATGGAAGGGAGTCATGGTGCCAGGGCTGTCATTTGGGAATGCGGTATTGTGTATGAGGTCAGAAATCCAGGCAGGTTTAGAGATACAGCAAAGGAGTGTGGGTAGGTTGGCATTGGGGGCCCATGGGAATACACCAAATGAGGGAGTACAGGGGGATATGGGTTGGGCATCTTTCGAGAGTAGAGAAGCGATCAGTAAAGTAAAATTTGAACAAAGACTAGCTGAAATTGAGGATACACGGTGGGCAGCAAAAGTGCACAAGTATCTATATATGAAAAGTCTAAACACTAAGTGGACAAACCGAACCCGCCATCTGAGATTTAAATACATTCAACGCGATGGAGCCGATCAGAGCATATCAATGGAAAAGGGAGTAAAGGAGACAGAGAGGAAATTGTGGGAAGAGAGAATGCAGGGGAAATCAGCTTTAACAATTTACAGGCACAAAACAAGAAATAAAGAAAGAACAACTGTATGATCATTCAGTGGGGAGCTCTTTGCTGTTTGAAGCTAGAACGAGGGTGCTAAGAACGAAAACGTACAGGGCTAAATTTCAGGAAGTAGACACTCTGTGCGACGTATGCAACCGCGAAAGGGAAACTATAGAACATGTAATTTTAAGGTGCGCGGGGCTTCGTCCCACCCTCTTGGGGGGGATGTCTACGGATTTGGAGGGGGCACTGGGTTTTCCGGACATATATAGACGAATGGATAGGGAAAGAATTGCGGTAACTAAGAGGAGATTGGAAGATTGGTGGAAGGGATCTAGGGAAGGATAAAGGAAAAACAAATACCGATAAAAATCAGTAAAATTAAAAAAAAAGGGATGACAAAATGTTAGGCTAGGTGGCGCAAGCTGCCGCCCGATACAAAGGGTATAGCCATTACCATCCATCCATCCATCCATCCATCCATTCCAGGGACTCGATCTCCTTACAGAGAAAAGAAAACTCTTCCCGGGGCTCGCATCGGCGTCTCCGAGCTGGTTTGCGTTACCGCACAGGGCCCCGAAGGACCATTCTCCGTGTCCGGGTTCGGGATTATTAACCCGATTCCCTTTCGGTCTCTGCCAGGCTCTCTCCACTGCAAAAAAGTGCTCCCGCTTCGGAAAGAACTTCTCCTTTCCCTTAGGACCGACTGACCCATGTTCAACTGCTGTTCACATGGAACCCTTCTCCACTTCAGTCCTCAAGGTTCTCACTTGAGTATTTGCTACTACCACCAAGATCTGCACCAGCGGCGGCTCCAGGCGGACTCACGCCCGACACCTTCAACGCTCACCGCAGCGGCCCTCCTACTTGCTGCAGCTTAGCACCCCCTTGTTTGCGTGCATCTGCCTGCAGCGGCCGGGGATAGGCTCGACACTAGAGCGCCATCCATTTTCGGGGCTAGTTGCATCGGCAGGTGCGTTGTTACACACTCTTTAGCGGGTTCCGACTTCCATGGCCACCGTCCTGCTGTCTTAAGCAACCAACACCCTTCATGGGATCTCATGAGCGTCCCGCATCGGGCGCCTTACCCCGGCGTTTGGTTCATCCCACAGCGTTAGTTGTGCTTACCAAAAGTGGCCCACTTGGCACTCTCATCGCTTCCGGAGGCCCCAGACCAGAAGGCCTCCGACACACCCATAGAAAGTTTGAGAGTAGGCTGAGGTCGTTTCGACCCCAATGCCTGTAATCATTCGCTTTACCAGGTGTGACTGGTCTCGGCAACAAGCGCCAGCTATCCTGAGGGAAACTTCGGAGGGAACCAGCTACTAGATGGTTCGATTAGTCTTTCGCCCCTATACCTGGGTCGGACGATCGATTTGCACGTCAGAAGCGCTTCGGACCTCCACCAGAGTTTCCTCTGGCCTCGTCCTGCCCGGGCATAGTTCACCATCTTTCGGGTGCCAACGTGTGCGCTCTAAAGCCGCCCCCACGACGTGAGCGTGTGGGGCGGGCCGTTGCTGCTCCCTTCATCGGACCCCTGGGCGGCCCGGGATCACAACTCGGCGCGGCACGAGGCCGCGCCTTCACGTTTCATTGCGCCTCTGGGTTTTGGGGGACCCATTGACTCGCGCACATGTCAGACTCTTTGGTCCGTGTTTCAAGACGGGTCGGGTGGGTTACCGACCTACTCGCCGCCAACAATGACGCAAAACCTCCGCGGAAAGAACCCGCCTCGCCGGTTCCGTGCCGCACACAACGTCAGGCGAATACCTGGCGTAAGGCGGCGGACCCGTTGACCCAACCGGGTTTCCCGCTCCGCATCCGGAGGGCATAGTTTCGGGCCTCCCCGAAGGGAGTAGCCCATGAGGCCTGGGCAGGGTGACGTACTCGATTACCGGCCAGGTATAACTCCCACGACAGCCAAACAAGGGCCGTCGCCGGTCACCTCCAGCGGCCGGACTCAAAGTCGTTCTTGAAAGGGGTACCCGTGCCCGTCGCGGCGTCCTACCGACGGTGGAAAATGCGTTCCGGAGTGCGCGGCACCGCGCTGGCAACCGGAACGGGCCCCCACAAGGAGAGCCTGTAAACCAAGACGCTGACACCGCTCCACGTCGCTCCGAGACTGAATCCCACCGCCCTCGAGCTTCGAGGGCCCACCCGTTTTACTCTAAGCGGTTTCACGTACTCTTGAACTCTCTCTTCAAAGTTCTTTTCAACTTTCCCTCGCGGTACTTGTGAACTATCGGTCTCTCGGTCGTATTTAGCCTTAGATGGTGTTGACAACCCAATTAGGGCTGCACTCTCAAGCAACCCGACTCACGGGAGGTTCCATCCCGAGAGAGCAGTGGCGAAGACGGGCCTGGCACCCACTCTGGGTCAAGCCCCTGTCAGGGGGACTTGCACCACCGCAAAACTCTCGGGAACGTTACCTCCCATACCCCACATTTCCCGATCACCGGCAAGGACGAGGTATTCGGTGCTGGGCTAGGTCCCGTTTCGCTCGCCGCTACTAAGGGAATTTCTGTTGGTATCTTTTCCTCCGCTTAGTGATATGCTTAAATTCAGCGGGTTGTTTCGCCTGATGTGAGGTCAACATTTTGGATATGGTTGCGCTTTCCAACAAACTCTTCTTTGCCTCCTTACCCTACAAATGTAAAAAGGATGGCGAAAAAAGAGAAGTCGTGCACGCGCTTTGCATCGCTTTCGATTCGAAAAAAAAAGAAAGCGCGCAATCCAACGGCATTCCCCTACTGGATGGCTCCAGTATTCATCGGGGACGCGAAGGTCTTAGACTGACGGAAGGCTACGACGCAAAATCTTTCCTCCCAGAAACGCCTTTCTAGTTTCTCTTTCCACGCAAGAAGTGGGCAAATCAACGCCACGAGATTCCACAGCGGACGCCGCGTTTCAACGCGCCGACGATCTCTGTCCTTCCGTCCATTTAGGCTTCGTACGACATCCATACCAAAAGAAAACAGAATCGATCGAAAGAAACCGTTTCAATCTCCGTATTCCAACGCACCGACGTCACGAAGAGCCGTTCAACGTGCGAAAGATTTCGGGACTTCCACAACCAGTCTCCATCGAGTTTCCGTTTTTCATGCAGTGTTCGATAAAACCAGGTAGGAGGAGGACATCTCCTCAGCACACGCGTGCATCGCACAACTCGTGCATTTGCGCCCTCTGTACTTGCTCCGAAAAACAAGAAGACGCAACGCAAGAAAGTTATAGTATGCGTGCTGCCCACGATCCGACACAGTCAAAACGAGGTAGAAAACAGATTCTCCTCTCTTGATATATGATCCGACCCTCATACAGACAAAGCCATGGGAAGGCCCGAGGCCGCTATGTGCGTTCAAAGAGTAAGTGCTCAGTGTGTCCTGCAATTCACACCAAGTCTCGCAGCTGGCTGCGTTCTTCATCGACCCGAGAACCGAGTGATCCACCGCTTAGAGTCGTGCAAGTTTTTGGTTTTTCAATCAGTACGACAAAACACTTTTTTCTTTTTTTTGCGCCCGGCACATCCCGTGCCATCTCGAAAGCGCAAAGAAAAAGCCTCCCCTCAAACGCCTCTCGTTAATTAAAACAAGGGCGATCCTCGAGAACAGAAAAAGGGACGTAATCAACGCGAGCTTATGACTCGCGCTTACTGGGAATTCCTCGTTCAAGGGGAACAATTGCAAGCCCCTATCCCAATCACGAAGGAGGTTTCACGGGTTACCCAGTCTTTACAGACAGGGATAAAAACACGCTGCTTCCTTCAGTGTAGCGCGCGTGCGGCCCCGGACATCTGAGGGCATCACAGACCTGTTATTGCTCTGTTTCGTGCGGCTAGGAGCCGCTTGTCCCTCTAAGAAGGGTGCAAGGTGCACAGAACCACGCACCTATTTAATAGGCTAGAGTCTCGTTCGTTATCGGAATTAACCAGACAAATCGCTCCACCAACTAAGAACGGCCGTGCACCACCATCCACCGAATCAAGAAAGAGCTCTCAATCTGTCAATCCTCCCAGTGTCCGGGCCGGGTAAGTTTTCCCGTGTTTAGTCAAATTAAGCCGCAGGCTCCACTCCTGGTGGTGCCCTTCCGTCAATTCCTTTAAGTTTCAGCTTTGCAACCATACTTCCAACGGAACCCAAATACTTTGGTTTCCCGGAAGCTGCCCGCCGAGTCATTTGAGTAACTCAGGCGGATCGCTGGTTGGCATCGTTTATGGTTAGAACTAGGGCGGTATCTGATCGCCCTCGAACCTCTAACTTTCGTTCTTGATGAATGAAAACATTCTTGGCAAATGCTTTCGCAGTAGTTCGTCTTGCGACGGTCCAAGAATGTCACCTCTACCGCCGCAATACGAATGCCCCCGTCTGTCCCTCATTATCCTGTATTCCAAAAACCAACAGAATAGAAACAGGATCTTGTTCTATTATTCCATGCACTGTTATTCAGGCGAATCGCCTGCGTTGAGCACTCTAATTTTTTCAAAGTAAACGCGTTGGCCAGGGCGAGGCACCTGATGAAGGGAACCAAGCCATGACAGGCATGATGTTCAGCACGGGCCGTAACATGGTGTCCACGCACTTCCCGCCCGTAACTGAGATCCAACTACGAGCTTTTTAACCGCAGCAACTTTAGTATACGCTATTGGAGCTGGAATTACCGCGGCTGCTGGCACCAGACTTGCCCTCCAATGGATCCTCGTTAAAGAATTTAGAGTGTACTCATTTCAATTACGGGGCCTCAAAAGAGTCCCGTATTGTTATTTTTCGTCACTACCTCCCCGTGCCGGGAGTGGGTAATTTGCGCGCCTGCTGCCTTCCTTGGATGTGGTAGCCGTTTCTCAGGCTCCCTCTCCGGAATCGAACCCTGATTCTCCGTTACCCGTAACAACCATGGTAGGCGCATAACCTACCATCGACAGTTGATAAGGCAGACACTTGAAAGAAACGTCGCCGGCTCGTGGACGTGCGATCAGCACAATGTTATCCAGGGTCACCACACAAAACGGACCGAGGCCCGATTGATCTTGGTCTAATAAAAGCACCCGTCGCCCCGAGGGGCTTCGGGCTCACTGCATGTATTAGCTCTAGAATTGCCACAGTTATCTAAGTAGGAAGAAACGGTCTAAGGAACCATATCTGATTTAATGAGCCATTCGCGGTTTCGCCTTGTTTCGGCATGTACTTAGACATGCATGGCTTAATCTTTGAGACAAGCATATGACTACTGGCAGGATCAACCAGGTAATCTTTTCGTGGTGGGTCGTCCAAAACCCTACCAACGCGCGGACGCGGGGCCACCATCAGGCGCCCATCTTACAAACATACCGCAACAACGCTTATGGAATTTTTGTTTTTCATTCCAAATCCAAGAAGAAATGAAGCACGTTCGAGCACGCAGCCGGAATATCCCCGACCGAGGTCGGTACCGACGCGGCAAGAAGCGCAAAAAATTTCTTTCTCGTCGTAGCAACAGAAAGTCGTACGCCAAAATGTATTGACGACGCCTTCGCAGCGTTGCCGAGCTTTCATTTCTTTTGTCCCGTGAGGACGCGAGGACGCACCCCGGCCTTCGGTCAGAACGCACTCGTTCGTTTTGGTTAGCGGGGACGCTCCGAAACACCCTCTCGCACTCGTTTTATTTTGAAGGCACAGGTGCACCCGAGAACCGACCCCAACGGCAGACGCCAGAGATCGCAGGTACCTTGCTGTAACGACCATGCGGCGGAGGCAGCGGCAGCGGCGGCGACGAGAGGTGTCGGCGACGTTGTGAAACGCCGCCTGCACCAGTCGAACGCTCGACGCACCCCACCTCCACATAATAGCACCGATAAGTATAACGAAGATCCTTCGCTAGTGAGGTTCGTGGTTGTCGGTTTGGGTGATCGTCGTTCGTGTGGCTGTTGATTAAATATTCATACCTATCGTCCATCTATACGTGTGTGTTTGTATATATACGTGTATGTAGACACACAAACACACACAGACGCAGAGTGAGAGACGGACAAGTTAGCTGTACAAGGAATGCGTCGGCCCAAGGGATGTGATCAAGTGATGACCTGTAGTAGTAGTAGTAGTAGTAACAATGAATGGAATAGGTTATATATAGTTTTAAAAAGTATATATAATAGCATGCAATAGGTTTCTAAACGATGTTTGTCATCGAGCTACTTACATTCATCAATACAGTTCCTCGTACATCCGAGATTTTCACGTACTATCAGGTTGAAATGAAAGGCGATCACCGGAGCGCGTGCCGCTCCGTACATCCTGCGCCGCCTGTCAGCGATCGGGGGAACCCTCGGCGCATGCGCTGTTAAAGTTGAGGGTGCGAGGCTGCGTGTCCTACTGTTAGGTGCTCAGCTCCCGGCTGGCGCACCTGTGCTTCTCCGCGGTGCCGCTGAGGGTTCTCTAAGCCGTCGCCGCTGAACGGCTCTGTCGCCGCTGGGGTCAAGCTCCTGGCTGCCATCGCCGCGCGCTCGCCGAGCACGGCGGCTCCGGCGGGGCGTCGGAACGTCGGCTCCTCGCTGCCGCTCGCTCGGCGAGCGCGACGGCTCCTTCTGCGCTGGCCAAGCGCGCTCGTGAAGTTCTTGCCTTGCGTTGTGCAAAGCTTTCGCATTACAAAAATAGAAAGTAAATGGGAAGTTGATTCGTGCATGAAGAGCATGTTACCTTACATCAGCGCCAGACTCTTTAGCGGCGATTAACGGCGATTAATTATACAAGTGTTTTCGCGGTTCGCCGTGTTGAACACTGAAGCTTTTCGACACGACATTTGATGCGCTTTGAATTGGGTGATAGCCGTACAATGACCGCTATTGTACGCGCGATCGCCACTGCTTTTAATCCGAATACTCGCGGTGTCGCGCGTTTCTAATGGCAGGTTGTAGAATAGGCAATTTTCTTTCTTTTATGCTACTCTTCCTTGCTCATTTCACTGTCTCTCACATTCGTTTCGTTCGGAAGGCCCTCCCGCTTAGTTTCCGACAAAGCACTGTCAGGGAACGAAATCCAAACCACGGGATTTTAAAATATGCGTGTTCTTTTAGCGGTTACCCGTGTCGACGGACGACCAGGCCTTTCTTACGCTTACGACTGGTCGAGAGCCGAACAATTTACCCTACTGTACTTGCAACTCGCAGTGCCTTAAAACGGAATACTGCTTATTTCGCGTGCTTTTCTGGCAACCTCGATAGGAGACGATTTTCTTTCTTTTCACGCGAACGCTTTGCTCTGTTTCTTATCTCCCTCTTTCGTTTCATTGGCAAGAAACGCCCGCTTCCTTTGCCACAAAGTACTCACAAGGCAGCAAGTGCGAATCGGGCTATTTTAAATTATGCGCGTTTTTTAGGGGTTACGCGTGTCGATTGGCGACACTGGCTTTCTTACGCTTTCAACTGGCGGAGAGCCGAAAAGTTTACCCCACTTTAGTTGCGACAGGCAGCGCTTTCAAACAGAATACTGTTTATCTCGCGTGCTTTTCTGGCAAGCTCGATAGGAGACGATTTTCTTTCTTTTCACGCGAATGCTTTGCTCTATTTCTTATCTCCCTCTTTCGTTTCATTGGCAAGAAACGCCCGCTTCCTTTGCCACAAAGTACTCTCAAGGAAGCAAGTGCGAATCGGGCTATTTTAAATTATGTGCGTTTTTTAGGGGTTACGCGTGTCGATTGGCGACACTGGCTTTCTTGCGCTTTCGACTGGAAAAGAGCCAAACAATTTACCTCACTTTAGTTGCGACAGGCAGCGCTTTCAAACAGAATACTGTTTATCTCGCGAGCTTTTCTGGCAAGCTCGATAGGAGACGATTTTCTTTCTTTTCACGCGAATGCTTTGCTCTATTTCTGATCTCCCTCCTTCGTTTCATTGGCAAGAAACGCCCGCTTCCTTTGCCACAAAGTACTCTCAAGGAAGCAAGTGCGAATCGGGCTATTTTAAATTATGTGCGTTTTTTAGGGGTTACGCGTGTCGATTGGCGACACTGGCTTTCTTGCGCTTTCGACTGGAAAAGAGCCAAACAATTTACCTCACTTTAGTTGCGACAGGCAGCGCTTTCAAACAGAATACTGTTTATCTCGCGTGCTTTTCTGGCAAGCTCGATAGGAGACGATTTTCTTTCTTTTCACGCGAATGCTTTGCTCTATTTCTGATCTCCCTCTTTCGTTTCATTGGCAAGAAACGCCCGCTTCCTTTGCCACAAAGTACTCACAAGGCAGCAAGTGCGAATCGGGCTATTTTAAATTATGTGCGTTTTTTAGGGGTTACGCGTGTCGATTGGCGACACTGGCTTTCTTACGCTTTCGACTGGCAGAGAGCCGAAATATTTACCCCACTTTAGTTGCGACAGGCAGCGCTTTCAAACGGAATACTGTCTATCTCGCGTGCTTTTCTGGCAACCCTTACAAAAATGATCAATGAGTTTCAATTGACTTTCTATTGTGTTCCTATAGAGTCAATTGAAACTCAATATAAACTCAATGTCTAATGAGTTTGATCATTAGAAACTAAATTTTGATTCTATTGAACTTACTCATTAGGAATGCAATTGAGGCTGATCATAAGAAACTCAATATCGATTCTATTGACTTTACTCACTAGGAATGCAATTGAGTTTGATCATTAGAAACTCAATATCAATTCTAATGAATTTACTCATTAGGGACGCAATAGAGTTTTATCATAAGAATGTCAATATCGATTCTATTGAATTTACTCATTAGGAATGCAATTGATTTTGGTCATAAGAACTCAACATCGATTCAATTGAATTTACTCATTAGGAAGGCAATTGAGTTTGGTCATAAGAAACTCAATACCGATTCTATAGAATTTACTCATTAGGAATGCAATTGAGTTTGGTCACAAGAAACTCAATATCGATCCTATTGAATTTATTCATTCGGAATGCAATTGAGTTTGGTAATAAGAAACTCAATATTGATTCTATTGAATTTACTCATTAGGAATGCAATTGAGTTTGGTCATTAAGATCTCAATATATATTCTTTTGAAATTGCTCATTAAAATGAAATTGGGTTTGCTCATTAGAAATGCAATATGTATTCTTTTGAATTTACTCATTAGGAATGCAATTGAGTTTGGTCATAAGAAACTCAATATCGATCCTATTGAATTTACTCATTAGGAATGCAATTGAGCTTGGTCATAAGAAACTCAATAGCAATTCTATTGAATTTACTCATTAGGAATGCAATTGAGTTTGTTGTTTTTGGTCGTTTGTGGATTACTGCACCGAACGATTATTGCTTGTACCAATGATTTTCTATTAAGGGATAGAGTCCAATGACTTCGAAACATTGTTTATCATTTATGAGACTTCCAAGGAGGAAATAGCAAACTGGGAACCTTAATAAATGCTGAGGTGGTCACCGGCCAAATGAATACCTTTCTTATGTAGGGTATATAAGGCGGTGGGGCAGCCAAGGGGAGTACGATTAGTGGGTTGTGAGTGCTTAGTTATGATGTTTGTGTTCGTTTCCTCCATGTGCTTTGTTTCCTTCATGTTGTATGCTTTAAGGAAGTATACAAAAAATTCTTAATCAGTTGCAATTATTTTTAAACGCAGTTGCAATAAATTCTATTGAGACACGTTGCAAAAATTCAATTGAAACTCAATTGCAATATTTTTATTGAAACTCAATAGCAAAAGTTCTATTAAAACACTATTGCCAAAATTCAATTGAAATGCAATTGCTAAAACTCAATTGCGCCTCAGTGGCCAATACCCTGGGACGGTTCAATACCCTTACAAAAAATTTATATCTGGCCAGATCTGCAAATTTCAGATATGGCCATATCAAAAATTGGCCACATATAACCTGATATGGTATATCTGCCAGATATAAACTGATATGGTATATCTGCCAGATATAAACTGATATACAGCCAGATCTGGAAATCCCAGATCTGGAAATTCCAGATCTAGAAGTTCCAGATCTGGCCTGGCATATCGAAAGAAGCACACGAAGCCTGAAATCAGCACTTGATATCTTTTTATTGTGGTGGACCACCTAGACTACTCCCACTTGCTGTGCTCGCTCTGCTTCGTCCCGAGCGACTGCATTACACCCTTTGTGTAAAGACAGCCGTCCTTTGTCCTTGACATACTCTGCAGAGAATCAATAATAATGCATTAATGAAACACTCAATCACAAATGAAGCTTTTCGAAACAATGAACCTTATCATTTTCTCGGAGTAAGAGTGTTTTAAGCTCGAACCTTTGAGTCCAAATGTTCGAGAAGCTTGCAACGCCACAAAACAGCTAGGTTGCGCATGCCCACACAAATTCAGTCTTTCGCCAGCGCTTGACCTGCCCTCAGGCCGAAATCGACGCCCCAAGCCCAGAAGGAAGACCTCTCTTTAAGGAACTGGAAGCCAACAGCGACATCTGAGGTACAGCAGACCGGGACAGTTCCCTCCCTAGTTTACTCGTCGCACCTTGGAGACCTGCCTCATTTCATGGGGATGTGTACGAGGACATGGAAGATTGGATCGAGCAGTATGACTGTGAGTCCAGCCAATATGGGTGGATGGTGAATCAATGACCGCACAACCTGTACTTTGCACTTGAAGGTATCGCGAGACACTGGTTCGAGAATCACAAGTCCTTTTTGACGTCATGGGATGCGCACAAAGATGAACTGAAGCGGGCCTTCGCCAACAACCACTGACGGGAACAGGCCATGGTATGAACAAGGATCAAATGAGAGCGTCACTAGCTTTTTTGGCCATAAATAGGCCATCTTAGAAAGCTCCTGAGCACCCCTTTAAGAGAAGGAATTTCAGATTTGAAATATGCATTAAGAAATATGAATTAACAAAGAAAGGAGGTCCATTATTGCTGTACACATCAAATACTAATAATGAGTTAAAAACAATTGCTTCATGTGCTTTTCACATACATGATATTGTAGGTACCCTTTAAAGAACCATTTGACCATTTTTAAATTCAACATCGCAAAGTACGAAGGAAGTATACTGCTGTGCATTGCCCACGTTTTGTACAAATACATGCAGTTTCGGGGGCAGCCGAGCGTTGTGAAAGAAATACCTTTGGCCCCACTTCATGGCAAGACATGAAAAAGAAAACACGAATGAGTGTGCCATCACCACAGCTCACTACCTTCCCTTCCTGTGTTCAGAAATAGGCATCAATATGTCTCACCTCTTCCTTCTTTGCTAGTCTATACTAACGAAGCGGGCTAGCTTACTAACCCCTGGATAGGTGTTATTGGCACTGCTAAACTGTAATTTGTGGGACACGGCTGTCAGATAGCACTGTTGTAACTCTCATCCGCATGTACACTTTTTCGAAGATAGTTCACCTTCTCGTCCTATGGCAGGACATGAACCATCTTCTTTTATTTCTATTTTTAGTAGGAAAATAGGCATCGAACAAGCATAATTTTTGGATATTTAGGATCCTTAGAGCCCATCAAATAGGTTATCACAAGGGCTCCGTGTTTTCGGATAAATCTAAAAATCTCCAAAAAACACCTGCCGATAAAATTTTATTCAATTCGGATTTATCTGATAAACTCCGAATTTTGATGTGCCGATTCCCCCCCCCCTGCTCCCCTTCCAATAAACTAAATAAAGACGGAAAAAATAACTCCGAAAAACACCCTCCGAATTTGATGAAAAATAAACTCCGTAAACATGGAATCCTAGTTATTACCAAGAACAGACGATCTCAGGAACGTCTTTAGTCCACCTTTAAGCCAGTACCTGTGCTTGTCTCTTTGTGTGCCAGCCTGTTTAAGTCCTTGTCTTTTGTGTCATTATTCTGTTCTCCAAATAAGTCAATGGAGTGGAAACAATAGACAAAGTGCCCTGTAGGCCCAGATACTTACCTCACCATCCCGGAGAGCAAAGAAAGGTGGCCAAGAAAAGGCCACAGCCTCACCAGGTGGAGCAGCCACAGCAGCACCTAGGAGAGCAAATTGAAGGTTAAAGAGACAAGTAACATCAAGATCTTGATTGGCTTATACGTTTAGGACATACTGTAGCTTTAATAAAGAAAACGTTAGCCACACCACGTAATCCCAAATGACGTGCATGCAGTATAAATAAAGCACAATATTCTTTCACAACATCAATCTAGCCCCATGCTAAGGAGCTATGTTAGTCAAATCATTCAACCCCGTGTCTTTGTTGTAGTAATTGAAGGAAGCATGCATATGCCCAAACAAAATGTACGCTACAGTTACTAATAGGGTGAGATTTCAGTAATGCATCATAAAACAAGTGAAAGCGATTCGCTGGTTTTCACACCATCAGCCAATCACTTTCACTTGTTTTATGATTTGTGAGGACGCAAAATTGTGGAGGTAGTGTCAGCTCTTCCTTGCGGTACTTCTAGTGAGGTCACACGAGGGTGCTGTGGTCACTATCGTTAAAGTGGTATGCTCCTTATGATGTTGCCACAGCCAGGCTGTTTTATGCACTAAATAAATGAATACTACCTTTTGAAATCACGCCTTTAAGATAGTATTTATTCACGTGCGATAGTGCCAACCTTACCAACTCTTGTCGTTGCAACTACTCGCATGTCAAGTAAGCAATGACCGTCTCGTGTTATGCTGCATAAAGAAGTCATAAAATGAAGTCGTCCTGCAAGTGCATAATTAGATTCGGGCCCACCAGCACTGTCACCCTGTCAGTAAATTAATTTCTGCTTTTATACAGATCAAAACAAATTAGGTTTTGCAACATACAGTCAGAGGCGCCTTGGGCAACGACAATGCGTGTGTGTGTGTGCAAGGGGGGGGGGGGGGCAGGCAAACAAGGCAGAATCTCGATAATACGAATCTCTCCACACCCTCCCCTCATTGAAAGTTACCCAAATATTAACCGGCAATGCAGCTTGGCACTACACGTTGCGCCATCTAGTGGCTGCCAAATAAAACAATGGGTGGACCAGGACGGTCAGGATCGCGGGAATTGCGGGTGGGCGCATTTAAGAAACCACGTGTGAATGTGGCATTTCGGATCGGCGTGAGCCATTTTGGAAACAGATGTTCCTAAAAGTGACTCCCGGCTTTACGTCTCTATGACCCCACCGGGCTCCTGTGACATCTCGCCTACTCCTAGAGTTCCCCCAAAAATAAACGTCACTACTGCTGCGTGAAAGACTGCCACAGTCACGAAAGTGACTCAAGCGTCAAACTTCACCGCTTGCCTTCGAGATCTTGGGAAGCGACATGGCGACAGAAGTGGATTACTGCAGTGCGATGCATCAAGTAAGTGAATTCTACAGTAATTGTTGAAGTGAACGAAAATATATGTACAGGCCTTGAAAGCGGTCCGACGAACTCGTTTTGCAGACTACTCGGAAACATAAATTTATACAAGTTGTTTTACGAGTCACTTTGACAGCCACACAGGGAAATACGGTAGAAACAATTGGGCCGATCGTTACTTTGCTGTGCCGTCGAGAATCAGGCGATCAGGCCTTCAAGAAGCGAGAGGCCCGTTGGCCCGTTTCGGCACTCGTAATTGTACAGTCGGGAGGAAAAGTTTGCGGGGCACGGCAGCGCGTGCCGAAATGCATCGCCGCGCCGTGTAGCGGCGCGCAGCCGCAATAAAAAGCCGCGCTGTGCGCATGCGCGCCCTTCGTGCTGGCAGTCATGTCTCTTTTGCTTGTTTCAGTCCGACTCACTCCTGATAACCGGAGTCTGCGCCAGGGGCGCAAGTTGCCGTTTCGCTGGCTGCCATGCCTCGCGTCCTCTTCAGCTGCCTCAGCAGCCGCGCTGGTTGACAAAGCACCTGGTTAGCTCCCCCCCACTCCCCCCCCCCCCCCCCCCCGTGAGCTCCGTCACAAAGAGCGGCGGCAGAGGCGGCTGAAGCAGACGCGCAGCATGACAGCCAGCGAAGCGCTAACTCGCGCCCCTGGCGCCGACTCCTGTTATCAAGAGTGCGTCGAAAAGAAACGAGTGAAAAAGACATGATAACAAGCACGAAAGGCGCGCATGCGCAAAGCGCGGCTCCTTAATGCGACGGCGCGGCGATGCATTTCGGCACGCCCTCCCGTGCCCCGCAAACTTTTGCCTCCGACTGTACGTGCGCATAGCCGTTCGGCACACACGTGGTCACAACCAAAACCTTTTAAACCTGCGAGTTCTCAAAAAGTGGATTTTCGTAGCACATTTGTTTTTTTCGGCAACCAAATTTAATGCTGAGTCTGGTAACAAATGTGACTTCATGCAGAAAACAGGATGCACAAGGTTTTCTTTAGAAAAAGATCATGCGAAGCATAAATATCCTTCTCTCACGCACACTTTGTTGAATGTCACCTTTTTACACCCGGCTTGGATATCACATTACAGCCATTGCAACGTGCGTACTGTTCTCTAGCGTGCAGAGTTTGGTCCCAATTACCCACCTTTTATTCTAGCCGGGGGCGAGCGCGAGGAAACAGGAAGAGCGTGCTGCACCAGGCTGGGGCCGGGCAGGAACGATGGAGCCGTTCTGGTTGGTCTGGCCCATGGCGATCCCCGGAGCGTTGCACCAGCGAGGTTCGGATCAGGAACGGCGGAAACGGCTAGCCCTGGCCATACCGGCCTAGGCCATGACGATTCCGGACTGGTTCCGCAGCGAAACTCAGGCTGTGATAGCCCGGAACAGCTAGCCTACGCAGCGCTGGCGTGGGAAGGACGATCCGCAGGACTGGACACGGACGCCGACTGCAAGCTCTGAACGACGGGCGACAACCAGGGTCGGCGGGTTCGGAGTGCCGGCTCTCGAAGACGGACAACTGAGAAGTACAGTAAACCGATTAGCTGACTTCTCGTTGTGTTGGGTCACTCCCGGGAGACAAGCAAAAGACATACCGATCGGGCGGCGATTAATATAGAGCGATCCCACAAATGGTGAAGGCAATTCAAAGAGATGTCCAAATGAAACTCAATATGCTTGCCGGCTGGCTATGCTGGGTAACAAAGACTTTCGAACTGATAGCCGCCCGAAATTTTTCTTCTGTAAATCTGTACATTCAGGCTCGTATCGCTCACTGAAGATCAAGCTACAAACGTCTCAGCAGATCTAATATTACGAAATTCCCGATTTGCAATTCAGCAAACACAACAAGAAACAAAGAAATATCCTTACCTTCCCCGTAACTTGCTTCAATGACCATTCGAAAACGTTCGAAGTTGCTGCCGGGCGAAATTGACCAGTGTACACAGACGCCGCCGCCTTCCCACCACTTCTAGCGACACAAAAATTTTCCATTCGTTTTTCTTTTATTTTCTAACCCTTTAAGGCACAGTTTATCTCCCAAAATACATTCAATATAATAATAGTATTTTGGAACCCAAAGCAATACTCAGGCGAAATGTTTAACTTATCTTATCAGACACATTTTTTTGGTTTCGTGTTCGTGGTCTCGAATTTTCGTCGCCAGGGGTGTTCCAGATACTCCGTCGGCTCCAAGGAGGTTAGAAGGTCGGCTCCGATGTACATGGCGGCGCCCACGACGCGCATTGTCCGCGTCAGCATGAGCGCGCGTCTCTCTAGTTTCCGCACAGTATAAACCTAATTCATTTAGATAATTAACAATGAAATATTGACACAGTTTTATATATGATTCCTTCAATATTGATGTTAGGAAAGTGATAAGTTACATTGCATACTGAATTGAACAAGAGCTTTTTGAAATGTTTGCTGAGAAGTGAAAAATAGTGTCTTTTTCCTAAAACAGAGCGTTTTGTAAAACATTTCAAAACAAATTAGAAATTATTTTCCTCCGCACCGAGTACACAATGTAAAAGCATCACCTTCCTAACAATAATATTTGGAAATACAAACCCAGGGGAATATTCAGTCGTCAAATATCTAAATTATCTTACTTATTACGTTTTGCCCTGGAATGCCAAACAGGAAAGTTAATGCTGTAAATGACTTAATTTTCGTAAACCTGGCGAATCACCTACAAGTCCCCCCCAAAAAATGGGTTTCCCGAACGATTCGGACGTAATGTTACATTTCGAAATAATTAGCTACATTGAAATCCTCGCGACAATTAGCACAAATAATCCCAATAGCTTACCAAAGCTAGAGGTTTGGGATTATTTGTGCTATTTAGATTTAGTCATTTACAATTAACTAACAAAGCACTTTTTAACCTTTTTCTTTTTTTTTTTTTTTTGAGCGCAGTTCTTAGGCGCTTGTTTCCGGCTTAAGCGGCGTCGCCGTTGGCGTAACGCTTTTTCGTGACGCGTCCGCGTAACGCTTTTTCGTGACGCGTCGGCGTAATGCTTTTTCGTGACGTGTTGGCGTAACGCTTTTTCGTGACGCGTCGGCGTAACGCTTTTTCGTGACGCGTCAGCGTAACGCTTTTTCGTGACGCGTCGGCGTAACGCTTTTTCGCGATGCGTCGGCGTAACGCTTTTTTGTGACGCGTCAGCGTAACGATTTTTCGTGACGCGTCGGCGTAACGATTTTTCGTGACGCGCCGGCGTAACGCTTTTTCGTGACGCGTCGGCGTAACGCTTTTTCGTGACGCGTCGGAGTAACGCTTTTTCGTGACGCGTCGGCTAACGCTTTTTCTTGACGCGTCGGCGTAACGCTTTTTGGTGACGCGTCAGCGTAACGCTTTTTCGTGACGCGTCGGCGTAACGCTTTTTCGTGACGCGTCGGCGTAACACTTTTTCGTGACGCGTCAGCGTAACGCTTTTTCGTGACGCGTCGGCGTAACGCTTTTTCGTGACGCGTCGGCGTAACGCTTTTGACGCGTCAGCGTAACGCTTTTTCGTGACGCGTCGGCGTAACGCTTTTTCGTGACGCGTCGGCGTAACGCTTTTGACGCGTCAGCGTAACGCTTTTTCGTGACGCGTCGGCGTAACGCTTTTGACGCGTCAGCGTAACGCTTTTTCGTGACGCGTCGGCGTAACGCTTTTGACGCGTCAGCGTAACGCTTTTTCGTGGCGCGTCGGCGTAACGCTTTTTCGTGACGCGTCGGCGTAACGCTTTTTCGTGACGCGTCGGCGTAACGCTTTTTTGTGTCGCGTCAGCGTAACGCTTTTTCGTGACGCGTCGGCGTAGCGCTTTTTCGTGACGCGTCGGCGTAACGCTTTTGACGCGTCAGCGTAACGCTTTTGCGTGATGCGTCGGCGTAACGCTTTTTCGTGACGCGTCGGCGTAACGCTTTTTCGTGACGCGTCGGCGTAACGCTTTTTTGTGACGCGTCAGCGTAACGCTTTTTCGTGACGCGTCGGCGTAACGCTTTTTCGTGACGCGTGGCGTAACGCTTTTTCGTGACGCATCGGCGTAACGCTTTTTCGTGACGCGTCGGCGTAACGCTTTTGACGCGTCAGCGTAACGCTTTTTCGTGACGCATCGGCGTAACGCTTTTTCGTGACGTGTCGGCGTAACGCTTTTTCGTGACGCGTCGGCGTAACGCTTTTTCGTGACGCGTCGGCGCGTCACGAAAAAGCGGCCGGTGAAAACCGGCCGCTAGATAAAGCTGTATACGACAGATAACGAAGCATATATACCTCAATTGAGGCTTTAAACATTCCAGATAAGGTTTCATATTTGCCAGATAAGGCTGTATATACGCCAGATAAGTCTGTATATACGCCATATCAGGATGTATATATGCCAGATAAGTCTGTATATACGCCATATCAGGCTGTATATACGCCAGATAAGTCTGTATATACGCCAGATAAGACTGTATATAATCCGTATATAATCATATAATGTTTGATATGGCCAGATATGGCCCAGATATAAAATTTCCATACGGGATGATCTCTGCATCCAAACTTGATTGTAGGGTGCCAGCGTTTGTATCATTCGGTGGAAACACGTATCAAAGCTGCGATCTTGTGCCGTGCCCGTATCGTCCGCTGCCTTGTCAGCGTTAAGGGCAGTGTTCGATGAAAAGTGCATGCCACTGTTCTGTGAGCTCAGATCAGGCACGAATCCAGGGGGGGGGAGGGGGCATGGGGTCCGGGCCCCTCCAAAATCTTTCATTTTGCTTGGACCTCCTCTCGCCCCTCCCCCTCTTACAGCATTTTGTCATGAGTGCCCCCCCC
Source organism: Ixodes persulcatus (assembly GCA_013358835.2). Taxonomy (NCBI): domain Eukaryota; kingdom Metazoa; phylum Arthropoda; class Arachnida; order Ixodida; family Ixodidae; genus Ixodes; species Ixodes persulcatus. Next base: position 45,047 of record JABSTQ010005974.1, on the reverse strand, counting down.
CCCCCTCCGAAACAAAATCCTGGCTATGTGCCTGGCTCAGATGTCTGGTTATCGAGGCATCTTCAAACAGCAAAACGTTTTGCACATGAGGTGTTAAAAACAACACCATGTGTCGTACGTGCCTTCATTCGGTCCTTTTTTTTGCGCGTTGTTCTACTACATTATTATAGTACAAAGGTGCAAATATAGGTATTCGCTGGCGGCCATAGCTGTGTACGCGGCTGCTTAGCCCGTGCAGACGGCGAGCTTCCGCAGTTCTTTTGCAACGTGCATTCTGCACAATTTAGACTACCTGTCTTTGCAGGCTAATAACGTGAGCTCGTTCTGAGCATGCGCTCTAAACATCGCCCTCTAAAATTGCGTACAGTCAATACCCATCATAGTATTATGCTAAAATCCCTGCGCAGAATGCTTTCTCCGTTGGCAGTGCGAGATCGCGACTTCGCAATCTCCTTACCTCGCGCAAGGGGTGCGTTCCAAAACATGAACGCGCACTGTTTTGCGCCCTCGGCCGATGTAGCGAGCTATTCGCGAATAACTCTATCCCAGCCTATCCAGCCATACGCTACCTCGGCCTACAGGAATCGGATGGCCAAACCTAAATGTCACATGCTTTCAGTGCTAGAGTGTCTCCAATGGTTTGTAGCGTCCGCTTGATACGTCCACCACGGCTATTGGCTGGCCCATCCTCTTTTATATGTTCGCAAATTTCACGGACTACTGCATCTATCGCACGAGCGCGTAAACTATACCAGCGTGCTTCAATACGCTACTGGTCATTAAAATTCAGAAAGTTTGGAACAGGGTTGAAAAGGTCCGCTAGATGGGCCACTGTTCTGGAGAGACATTTCTGTTTGGCAACTGCACCCTGAGTAAGTCACCTCAAATTTGCGATTAGAATTATTTTTTGAAAAGCAATTTCCAGTACACCGACATTTTGTTGCACCTAGAATTGATCACTATGCAAGCGCCGGTCATTGTTGATTGAGATGTATCAATATAACTTATAAAGAAGCTTCTATCGTCTCCTTTTGAACAAAATTGTAAGCGAAATAGACCCAACCAATTGAGCGTTCGCGTTCACAGTGCTTCTACTACATGGCGCTACTCAAGGTGCTAAATTGTGAACATTAGGGGCTGTTCAAACGTAATTTTGAGAAAAAAACTAATAAAAAGTATATTATTTTGGAGGTCGTCGCAGGTATTTGAGTGAGCAGTTGATTCAGCGATGAAGGTCGAAGACGTAATGACGTGCAATACAGATTTATAGATGGCTCAGTCAGGGGGGGGGGGGGGGGGGAGGTTCGGAGGATGAATGGATGGATGGAATCTTAAAGGCTATACAATTATTAACGGGCGGTAGCTTGCGCCACCTAGCCTAACTCTAAAAAGACAAACATAGGATTCCTCCCGCCCTTCGAAGTCCATTTTTTCCACCTACTTATCACCAGGAAGTGTGGGATATCACCAGAATGACCTGTGAGAGATTTGGCAAAAAAACAAAAGACGTCACCCGGCGCCCCTTTCCCCCAGCGAAGTAGTCGCAAATTTTCCTCTAGTTAAACCTTGTCGAAGTTATCCCAGCACCGAACCCACTGGGGGGCATGGTTGAGACTTAGGGCCTGAGCAACGCGGGAGGGAGTCCCGATTGTTTTCATTCCCACCTGTCCCCAGCTGTGTTAGGTAAGTTGTGCATCATTCAATTTTCACTTAATAATTTGCAACAACCTTCTAATCGTCTCTTTTTGACTGTAATCGTCTCCTCTTCCGTCCTTCCATCCTTGCCAGCGAAACCCAGACCCGGCCAAATGTGTAACCCCTTTCAGGGAGGTGCAGGACGAAGCCCCGTGCACTTGAAAACCAAATGCTCTAAGGTCTCGCTCTCAATAGGACAGGCAGCACATAATGTGGCTGTCTCATGAAATTTTGCCCTATACGTCCTCGTCCTCAAAACTCCCGTTTTCGCCTCAAACAGTACAGAACTTCCCTGTGAATTATCAAACACATTGTCCGTTCATACGTCCTGCTTTTTTTGTCCTGTATATTGTTAGTGGTGATTTTTTAGCATTTTTACCTTCCTCATTTTTTTGCCTCTTTCACTCCCTTTTCCACTAAAGTAGTCTGCTCAGCCCCCTCACTACTGTGCCTGTATTTAAATGTAAGCGTTCGGGTTCGGTTTGTCCATTTTGTGTTTAAACGTTTCATGTATAAATAGTTGAATACCTTCCGTGCCCACCACATATAATTTATTTCGGTCAAACTTTGTTCAAATTTCAAGTTAATTGCCTCACTGCTCTCAAAATTCGAACAGCCCATGTCCCCCTGTGTCTTTCCATGTGCTCCCAGTCCCAATCTGCTTACGTTTCTTTGTCGCATTTCTAATTCTGATTAAACCTCTGATCTCATGAACAGTACCCTATTTCCAAAAGAAAGTCCTGTTACCATCACTTCTTTCCATATACCTCTGACCACTTCATATCTATTATAGTTGCATAGTGCTTTGAGCTTCATAATATGTTTTTTTTTTTAATTTTCTAATTACATTATCATGTTCCTCCGGATATTTCCTTCCCTCATTGAGCAAGACTCCCAGATATTCATATTTTCCTACAAGATCTATTACAATATCGTGTATCCTCAAGGGTTCCCTCCTTTTGATGTTAAACACAATTACTCCAGACTGGTCACTACTAAAACTCATGCTAAGGTGTCGTCCGCGTGCATCCAGTTTTGGTAATACCTGTACTACATTTCTCCCTCCGTCTATATTGCTCACCTCAAAATCTCACTTTCTCTGCTCTAATTTCTTTTCTATCTACTTAGGTATTTCACAAAAAGCAGAGGTGACAATGGAGGGCCCTCCCTGAGCCCTTTTTTTTATTTCTGCGGGTTGTGTGGTTTCTTCTTCCCACTTTAAACTACCTAATTTTCTGTGTACATTTGCTGAAGATACCTGGCCGAATTTGCATCGATGTCATTCTCCTTCAGCGGACCTCAGATTGTTTTCAGGCTCACATTATCGTACGCTCCCTTGACGTACAAAAAAGCTAGCCATAAAAGCGTTTGGTTCTTCGTTGCTACGACTATACACTGTGTTACGACGAATAAGTTATCTTCCAGTCTTCTATCTCCTCGAAATTCGTTTCGAATCTCACCCAGTATTTGCTTATCTTCTTGCCATTCCTCCCTTCTCCGCTTTAGTAGCTGCATAGTTAAACGATATATAACTAACGTAACCGTTATTGAACGATATGGCTTAATGTTGTCTTTGTTTCCCCTTTTGCCTTTGCATATTAGTAATATTTTACTTAGCTTCAAATCATCGAGGACCTCTCCGCCCATTTTATTTCATTAATCACATGGAGTAACTTCACTTTGCTTGTTTTTCCTTGTGTCTTAATGAGTTCCATGGCTAAGTCGTCTGGGTCCGTCGCTGTGCTTGCTGGAACCTCACTTTCTGCTTTACACAATTCTCTCTTGGTCGTTTGTTACACAAATCTGTTCCTCCTCTACACTGCTGTTGTCAATGATATCCACTGTCCCCCTCTGCTCAAGCTGGGGGAAATCCTCTTCGATTGTCCGCCTAATATATTCCCATGCCTCTTCCCCCTCTGCTCTTCTCCCCTCGTGTGTAGTCAGTATGTCTTGGAAACCCTCTGTCTTTCTCCCCCTGCTATTTAATGTGCTCCCGAAACGTTTTTTCCGCATGCTTTTATTTTTGTATCTATCTCCATCATCCACTGCAATCCTGCACCCTCAAGTTTGGCCTGTATTAAAGCTGGTATCTCCCTTTTCCGCTCTTTGAAAGTTCTCCCATTTTGATGCTACTTCAGCTGGTAAGGCTTCCCTTTTCTTTTTACACTTATCTTCCCTAGATTCCTCTTGGCGCCGCATTATGGTTACTTTGGCCTCCTTATCCCACCAGCTTTTTGGTTTGTGTCTTCTTTTTTTTTTGCTTTCCTCTTTGTTTATTTTGATGGTTCTGTAAATTTCTTTGAGGATACATAGTAAATTCTCATACGTCCATTCCCTTTCTGCTTGTTTCGATACTATTTTCTCAATACTTTTAGATACTTTTTGTATTTGAGCTTCACTTAGTATCGGCTTACCCGCTCGTTCCTGAGCTTGTTGTGGTTTTGATGCGCCAAATTTAATCTTAATTCTTTTGGTGGCCACTCCCTAAGATTTTGTGCCTTCCTCATTTTTTTCTATACAATTCCTAGCTTGTCATACAGTTTGTGGGACAGGAGGCAGTAGTCTATTGTTAAGTGTGAGTTGTTTCGTTCCCACGTTATTTTGCGCTCGCATTTTACTTCTGCATTAACGAACACTAGGTCCAGGGCATCACGGAAAACTTTTGGCAACTTTCTTGTTGTATCTGTGAATTCGTCAAACTCTTATAGATGGGAAATCATCTCTCCTATCATAATTACTTCCTGATTAAGACTAATTTCTCTGATGTCCCTCGATATACATGTAAAGTGGTCTGTATTTTGCGCCCTCGATACATTTCCTGGTTTCAGGTAAGCAAACCCCATAAGAGTGTACATACCTGTTACCCTATCTTTCAGCCGTAAGTGTACTCTGCAGCTCTCCTTCTCTCTTTCCCAGTCTTGTCCTCTAACTAACATGCCTAGACCTCTGCCTTTGCTTTCACTTCCCCTCAGCTTGCATCCCATCCAGGAGTAGCCTGGAATGTGCGGTGCTTCCTCTTCATCTCTAAAGTGAGTTTCAGCCTTCCCATGCTTCGTGACATTTTCAGCCTCTAATTGTTCACCAATCCCCTCCCCCTTTGTTCTGTTTTTACCCCCCTGAATGCTTATGAAACCTATATTGAGCCGATGTTTTGTCTCTTGTTTCTACGGGGCTTCCCTCTGCTCTCCCCTGCGGTTCTTGCAGTACTAACACTCAGATACTTAGCCCGACTATGATACTGGTACATATGGTACTGGTACATCTACACCGGCTCCGTCCGGGCTTCGTGAGTCCTCAGAAAAATCAACGATATGACGCGGACTCCTATCCACTATCGTGCTACCTGTGGCTCCGCTGTAGTGGATGCCCCATGCAAAAGGGTTGAAGCGAGCCTCATACACCACACTCTTTACTTTCAATACGCCGTACTGAGGTCGTTGGCTCATCCCCCTCATCACCCCGTTAGCTTTTTGCACACTTCCTGGTTGCCAGACTTCCAGCAGTTTTCGCTAGATTGGTGGCTCATAGCCCTGTTGTCGACGCCAGCGCTGCACGTGATCGAGTACGAAGCGCTCCCACAATGTTACGTAGAGGTTTCATGACCAGTAGCGCAATGAAGGACTCTTACTACACTCAATGCTCAGTGATGGTGAACTAGCCGACCATTGTCCTGTTTAATTACAAGTGCGAGCGGGGGCTAAAACACAAGCGCAGTATTTTTATTGTATCTAGTGACGTCTCACCAGCTGCCATTAGGACGGCCTTGCAGCTGAGCACGTATCTTTTGCAGTGTTACCATATATTTTTTTTTTTGCAAGAATATGTTGGAATGACCGACAGCATGACGTTTCTCGCCAGACATGTATAGCGCCAACTCGGCCGACATCGCGTACTATTCTTGCATTTTCGGGTTCCGACGCCGTAGAATCAAAGAACTGAGAATAAAATGGGCTTATTCACGGTGTTCACGAGATTGTTATCAACGCTCGTCTCAATTCACTCTACGAATACCAAACACAATATGGCTTTTAGACATAGATGGATGAGGGACGAAGTTTACCTTTCCGAAATAAGGGCTTCTGGCCGGTGTCGTTTTTAGCGTTCAAGCGTATGACACGTGATCTGACTGCTTTGCGAAGCTAGAACCATGTGCGTGCTGCGATGTGTAGATTGCACGCAGGTGTGTGAATTTGCAAACAAGCAACTTGTGTATACACTGATCTCTCACGGTGGTGAGATATGCCACAGCACATGCTCTTTGACAACACAAGGTGGTTTGAAGAATGGCCAGATGTTAAGCGGGTGATACAAGCCAGCGATGCCAAAATAAAGCTGAGAGCTAGAATCGCTGGATAAAAATCACGTTCTATGTTTCTTTGAAGTACCGACAACCACTGTTGCGCGAACATTCGAGACACCTGCCATGGGCCAGTGCTGCAGCGTCATTGTCTTCGTCAGAGCATGGGACTGCCTGGTATGCCCTAGTGGCTTGCGGAGGGATAGGTCACGTCACATATTATTATCGCTGAATCGGATGGCATATATCGTGGAAATAGGCCGTGGTCTATTTGAAAGTGAAGGCGCGGCACGCGGCGGTGAGACATTCCACGTTGACATGGTACCACCGCCAGCCGCCGTCCACGTGAGGTTGAGGAAAACAACAACTGGCGAGCGGTCAGTGTTCCCGCTATCGCCAGAACCATTTTCGACAACCGCACTCGGATGGCACGTACCGACAAACAACAACAAGAGCGGACTGCCAGTCATCACCGACTTCAAGCATCGTTTTGATAAAGCCCTCGCCAACAACAGTCCACCAGTCTGCTTCGAGCATCGACGGCCACGTGACATCAACCGACCCTACTTAAGCGCGCATCACTTCGGCTTCGTGGGATTTGGAGCCGGCACGCTTGCAGACATGCACCTAACGACACTGTTGGTTATGCAGGTTAGTTCATACTACCCTATTCAAGTGCATAAACTGTTGCATGCGTTGCCGGCTCCTCCCATGAGAAGTGCTATTTCCCACTGTCGCAAACCAGTGTGTTTTGCGCGATTGTCTCGTAGAAATTTTCGCCTTTTTGCGAATCGGGTGCTGTACTTGATTCTTCTCCTGTTACTTTCCGGCGATGTTGAACTCAATCCTGGACCTATTACTGCAGAAGAAATAAACCTGCTTAGAGGTCTTCAAAGTGGCCAGGCAATAATCATGAGCGAGCTAGATACTATCGACACTAGGTTAGCCAAACAGGAAGCTATGTTGACGGAAGTCAACAAAAGGCTCTGTGTAACCGAGGGGCAGGTCGAAGCGGTTAAAAAACTAGTGTCTGAACAAGCAAACGCAATAAGAGACCTTGCACAACAAGTAGCTCATCTGAGAATCAAAAATGTTGACCTCGAAAACAGAAGTCGCCGACAAAATCTTGTCTTTTACGGAATAGATGACGACAACCATTCTGAAACGTGTAACCAGTCGGAACGCTTGGTTAAAAGTATTTGCAAGGACAATTTGGGATCGAACAAAAGACGGTTCAAAGAGCACACTGTGTTGGTCGATACAATGAAAAGTTTAAAAGGCCAATCATTGTAAATTTTGCATCGTATAAGGAACAACAGGACGTCTTGTCAAACGCTAAGAAGTTCAAGGGGTCGTCCTACAGCGTTGATAATGATTATTCCCCTGAGACCCGAGATAATCGAAAGCGACTGTGGGAATACGCGAAGGTTAAAAAAGCAGATAGTAATGACAAGGTAAAGCTAACTTACGATAAGCTTGTTATTAACGGAAAGACTTTCACATGGGACAGAGAAAAAGAAGAGGTCGTTCTACTCTTGAAACAATGACGCCCCAGGAAGAATAAGAAAAATGCCTGCCGCGATCTGGTTGCTGTCGTAATAAACTGAAGAAGTGAAATAAAAAAAGTTGATGAGTTCACTGCCCTGCTCGAGCTGTAAAAGCTGATATCGTATTTGGTACAGAATCGTGGCTGAACCCCACTATCGCCGATAGTGAGGTGTTTCCAAACGAATTTATTGTTTATCAGTAGGATAGGCCCAGCCTCGGGGGAGGCGTCTTTTTGCTAGTTCATTCCTCTCTAAAATCATCTAGGCTAGATATTGATCATTACGATGTCGAGTTAATTTGGTGCTCAGTTACTTTATCTGGCGATTCGTCGTACGCTGTTGGAACGTTTTATCGGCCACCGAATTCAGATTTAAAGACGTTACACTCGTTGTTTGAAATCGTTTCGGAGTCCTCTCGGCACCCTATTTTACTTGCAGGTAACTTAAACCTGCCAGAATTGAAATGGTATGATCTCACTTGTTCATGCAAAGTTAGTAGTCGCATTAACCTAGAAATGAAGAATATCGTAGATACTTATGGACTGTTTCAATATGTAAAGGATCGAACTCGGAATAATAACATATTAGACCTTTTGTTTTGTAGTTCACCCAACCATATAGATTACGCAACCATTATACCAGGAATAAGTGATCATAAAGCCGTCATTGCAAGCGTCAAATCAGGAATCATCCGACCGACGACATGCGCATCAAGGAAAGTTTTTTTCTTCGAGAAAGGCGACTATACTAGTATATCTCAGCAGCTGCTTGACCACTTGCCGGTGTTTGAATGCCTTGCTAAGGATTACGACGTCCACAAATTATGGTGTGTATTTAAGAACAAGCTGCTTGAACTTATGAACCGTTATGTTCCAAGCATAGATTCAACCAGATTTAAAAAAAGAAAAAAACCCTGGGTGACTTCATGTATTCTAAGGATAATTAAAAAAAAGAAGGAGAGCATTTCTCAAATATAAGAAAACTAGAAGTAACAATCACTTGAAGAGATTATCTGAAGTAGCGCAGGAGTATAAATTATCTATAAAAATTGCGAAAGAAGGATATTTTAAAAGACTTAATGACAGGATGAAAACTAGCCTTAAACTTGTTTGGCAGTTTATAGAAGGCTGTGGATCAGATGTCTTAGGAATAAACGAAATTGTGCACAACCATCATGTCCTCTTAGATGATACTGAAAAGGCTACGTGCTTGAATGATTACTTTCAATCTATCTTCCTACCTAAAGATAGCAGCTGTCGTCCAGCACATGCAAGTGCCATCCCGTTAATGGAGCCAGTTGAATTAAACGTGAGGGGCATCGAGTTGCTTTTAAGAAACATTGATGAAACTAAGGCAAATGGCCCTGATGGTATTTCTCCACGTATACTATAGCGTTGTGCCGGACCTATTTCGTTGTATCTTTATGTAATCTACGAAAAGTCACTCTCCACTGGTATCCTACCAGACGATTGGAAAATCGCCCATGTTGTCCCTATTCATAAAGGTGGTTCAAAAAAAGAGGTTTCAAACTACAGGCCAATATCACTAACAGCCATCTCATGCAAAATGATTGAACATGTTTTATATACAGGAATAATGAAACATATAACGAACAACAGCATAATAATTAATCAACAACACGGGTTTCGTAAAGGCCTATCTTGCACGACACAGCTCGTAGAATTTTACCATGAACTGGCGTCCAATGTTGACGATGGAGGGCAAACGGATTGTGTTTTTCTAGACTTCCGTAAGGCGTTCGACACTGTGTCGCATCCGCTCCTTCTTAGTAAACTAGAGTCGTTAAACTTAGACTTAAGTGTGTTCCGATGGATCGAAAATTATTTATTTCAACGTCGCCAATGTGTTGTCTTGAACGGAAAAAGTTCGGAGTATGTTAACGTAACGTCAGGAGTCCCACAAGGCTCGGTCCTGGGACCACTTTTGTTTTTGATTTATGTAAACGATATTTCCGTGGGAATTTCCTCCTGTATACGGTTGTTCGCTGACGACTGCGTTGTGTATAGGAAAATTAAGGACAAACAAGATGCTGCTACGCTGCAACGAGACTTGGATTGTATTAGTACTTGGTGTTCCAAGTGGCAGATGAATTTAAATCCAAAGAAGTGTGTACACCTGAGTTTTACCAAGAGAAAGAAAAAAATTGAAAGTACTTATCGGATAGATAACGCCCTAATAAATAACGAAACTACCTACAAGTACCTTGGTGTCACACTGTCCTCCGACTGTTCTTGGAATGCTCAAGTTGATGATGTCATCCAAAAAGCTGGCAGGGCGCTCAATTTTATTCAACGGAATTTGAAATGTTTACAACCTGAATTAAAGAAAACCGCGTACTTAACATGTGTTAGGCCGATTTTAGAATATGCGTGCGCCGTCTGGGACCCTCCGCACATAACCTTGATTGATAAATTGGAAAGAATTCAAAATAGAGCTGCTAGGTTTTTACTGGGTCGTTATGGGCGGAGGGAGAGCTGCACTAAAATGAAAAGCGAATTGAATTGGGAACTGCTTTCTTCTCGACGAGAAAAGTTGAGACTGAAGTTTTTATTTCTCATATATAATAATAAAACTGGCATTAACAAAGAAGTATATTTAAAACACCCACATTATGTTTCTAGGCGGACTGAACATGCTTTCAAAATCCGAGAGTACCACGCCAGGACGAACATGTATGCAAATTCGTTTTTTGTTAAAACCATTGCAAAGTGGAATAGGCTGTCTGAAGACCAGGTGTGCTCTATAAATGAAGATGTATTTTTTTTTCAAAACTGTAACCCCCCTGCAATAACGCCTCCGGGCAATGCGGGGTAATCTTTGAATAAAGAATAACTAAAGAAAAAACAAGAAACAAATGCTCTGGCTTTGGGCAATTCAGTCTCACTGCTGGTGTTGCCACCTCATGAACTTACTAAAAAAATCAAATGAAAACTGCCCCGTCAAATTTACTTACACGAATACGCGAAAACTACAATATTTAGTCTTCTCGTCATGAATTTAAAATTAAGATTGGAGAAACTTCTATTACGTAGAACAGTACGCTTTGACACTTTTTAGAGCCCAGCTCTTAGGCGCCCGTTTCCGGGTTTTTGAGGTGTCGGCGTAACCGCGCTAAATTTAGCGGTAAAATGACGTCACATGACTTGGTGTCACGTCACCTATGAACAAATTCAATTTCTCCGATAGATAAAGCGGAAAAATTGACGCCACGTGACCACAGCAGAAATTCAATTCTTCGCTAAATTTAGCGAGAAAATTGACACGTGACCTCAACACCAATTCAGTTTCCCCGCTAAATTTACCGGGGAATTGAAGTGCTGTTGAGGTCACGTGGCGTCAATTCTTCAGCTAAATTTTGCGGGGAAATTGTGGGCGGATGGGAGGGTATGGAGGAGGAGGAGTGGAGTGTAAGGAGGGGTAGTATGGAAGGGTACGCATGAGAAGGAGGAAAGGGGAACGGAGGAGTTGAACGGATAGAGAAGGAGGAGGGGAGAGGAGAAAGAAAGGAGGAGGAGGAGGAGAGGAGGAATAGGAGGAAGAGCATTCGAGGAGGGGAGGAGGACAAGAGGAGGACGGGAGGAGGGGACGAGGAGGAGGAGGGGCATACCCTTCGCTCTGTACCCTCCCCTCCTCCTCCTCAAGAGCTGCGCTTTCCTTTCGCGTTACAGGGATTTGAAAACGTCTTCCATATTTTGCTCCAAATATCGTTCATTTTAAAATTGCCTGAGTATTCACTAAACAGTCAAAACGACCATCATTATGAATTTTATTAAAATCCTCCAAGGTACTCCGGTGAAAACCTGAGGGCCGTACAACCTTCAATACGCATTCATAAGAAACTTCGAATGATTCAATACTCTCGTGTATTCCTCGAACTTAGATTTGTGTCGCGAAATTTGCGAATTGAGTGACGAGCGCGTTAATACCCCTTAACCTTAAGCTGCCACTGATTATACAGTTCGCCCACGAATCCGGACGAGGCTTTGAAAGTGACCGCATAAATCGAATTGGTGACATATCACGCTACGATTTATCACAGAGGTGTCCGAAGCTCGTAAGAGAATCGCATAAAAAATTAAAAAAAAACTTAAAACAAACAACAAACTTTCGAAGAACAAACATCGTCTGCCAGAAGCAAACCATGTTTTTAATCAAAGAAGGCGCGCGCTCAATACATCAGATTAAATGGACACAAAAAAAAAACAAAAAAAAACGTTAGTTCGTCGAGTAATATGAGCTATATGTCACCGAAACGCTCGTTTTCAATTATTAATGTCCGCTTTTGGTGCGATCGGGAGGTAAGCTTGCGCCGCGGCCGCTGCCGCTATCTGTCGGTTGTTGCGCCAGTGAGGAGGACCGTGGATAACAGACTGACGTCACGGGCGTCATAAATTAATGAAATTACATTTATTTTTTACTACTTTTTCTTAAACAATTTTGTTTTTTTTGAACTTTTTAGGCTATGCTTCTACCACCTGCCGGCTCTTCTGTGGTAAATTGTAAGCAGTGATAGAGTGCAGGCGAGCTGCTAATTAATCGACATCTTGTAAACCCTGAAATGGGGAACGATAAAAAAAAAAAAAAAAAAAAAAACGTACGAAGACAACAAACTTGTAGCGCGATACGTTACCAAGACGATTTATGTTGTCACTTTAAATGCTTCGTCCTGATTTGTGGGCACGCTGCAGTTAGGAAGCTGATATATTTGTTAATCTATTTGCGAATTATATAACATTATACGTGTCGCAAATACACCTGCTTAGAGTCGTATTTCTCCACCGATGCCCTAATGAAAAAGGTTTTAATAACTCTTTGATTTTATATTTTTATAAATTCAAATACCGCGGACTCTTGCAAGCAGTATATAAGATGACTTGCAAAAAATATTCACTGTTTTCTTCACATCGAACTAAGGTACTTGTTGCGTCACTAGAAATGTTGAGAGAACACTGTTCGACCTCCGAGAAGAAACCTTCTCCCATGCAGAATAGGTATCGCATATACCAATTTTATCGATTAATAATTAAGCAAATAGTTCGCCATAACTGCTTTTATCGATTAATCGCTAGGATATGGCATTTTATGATTATACTACAAGCTCGCTGCGTGCAGGTGCCGAGTCTTCGGGCTCATTTTACACCGGAGTTTCCAGTGATCTAACCCACTTTAAATAAATTACAAAAAAATCTTTTAACCATGAAAGTCAGGTAAATAGTCATTTAAGTTATGCGCACATTTCGAAGAAAGCAATTGCCTCAAATAAAATGTACAAATTAAAATCACGATTCACCGAGTGACCAAAAGGGAGCCATGTCTTTTTTCAATTAAAGATGAAAACCGTTGTCGTACACCGTTTGGACATTTGATTGGGCAGGAAAATAAATGAGAAGAGGCAGCGACTTTCTTATTGTTGTTTTGTGTTTGCTAATTTAAATGTCATAATGGCCCAAGTATGTATATATTTTTTTTACTCTGACTTGCAAAAGAGTTAAAGGGTATCTCCGGTTATTGTTTTCTACTTTTAAGGTTACGACCCGTTTAGTCCAGCGAGTGTCCCAAAATTACGGTTAAATTTCTTTTTCGATGCCTTGTGTAATTTTACGTCTCTATTATCTCAAAGATTTGTTTCGAGGGTCTAAAGCGAAACCGAAACTACCGGCTTCAGACGATGGTAACCCTGGTGATAAGCTGCATCGCCATCGTGCGGAGTTCGTACCGCGTACGGCAAAACATACGTCTGGCGTAGTCGCAACAGCGGTTCCGATCAGTCAGGTAAGACGCTATGTCAGGTTTACTACTGCTCTGCTTCGTAGATATCAAACATATCAAATATTAATAACCATTCCCGGCCAAAAAGCGAGTTCTCCATGATAGATAGGTGGTATTCACTGAGCGCCATATTAGAGCAATGTAGCGGTCAGATTGATTGTGCCACCGCCGCTGCTATGCATCGTGTGAACTGTAGTCCTTCTACACGAGCGACAACCAAGCTGGGGTACTGCTCGACGAGAGCGCGAAGCTGCATGATCAGGCTCATGAACTGGCTTCTGCCTCCTTGTCACGGAGGAGGGGGGGGGGGGGGGGGATGTATAAAAGTAATTTACTAACTGCGTTTGAGAAGCGATAAATTACTTTAAAAAATAAATGCGAAGTTCGGACCGATAACAAGTGATAGCTCCGCGCCCGGTGTGAAATCAACCGGGTCGACGGAATGCTGGTGTTAAAATAAAAACAAGAGATTTAATTGGGCGATAGGCTAACCTTTCCAGTCATCACGAAGAAGCACCTTCTCCTCGAACAAACAATAATTAAACCAACATGAGGATCACTTGAAGGATTAGTTTAATCCTTCAAAATCCCCAACTACATAGATGGCGGACCTCCGTAAGTTCTTGATTTAAAAATGTCATCAACGTGTACGTTTGTGCAACAACACAATTTATGTGTTGTTGTCTCTGTCTAAGTCTCCTGTTTCCCTTCGTCTTGTTTGCGCTGTTTTTAATTCTTCAACATTAACACGAAAAACTACAAATCCGAGAACCGCTCAGGTTACCCTCGCTGAAAACCACTTCAGCAGTGACGTTACCCTAAATAGTAGGTAAGCCGCTTGGCGCGAGGTTGACTTAACCTAACTTACAAGGCTCAAAACTCAAATAAGCGCTTTGGCGCGCGCACACAAACACACACATAAAAAAAGACCTGACAGTTTTTACATTTCTATGATCCACAATTACGGCGTTGCCGGATATGCGTAGAACGCTTAGCGAGATCGGTCTATTTACAGCGGTGTGTACAACGAATACTCAGAAGGTGCCCCCACTGATCTTTTTAAAACAACCACTTTGATAATGTGGCATGCAGGTTGCATTAGCGTTGTGGAAGCTTGTCGTAAGGTATCGCTGACCGGGAAAGAACTCAACTATGGCCGCCAGTGAAGATTTCTAAGTCCATGGCCTTCCAAAACCTTTTCGACGAAGGGTGTCGTCCAACACCTTCCTCAACTTCGAGTTTTGGGGGGAGTGATGAAAACGCACGGCCGCGTTGCGCAGCGGGTTGTTTGCGCGACCCACAACAGATCAAGGTGCGCTCTGCATTTCACAACAATTCCAGTCCCGTGAGCTCCTTGGACATCGTCACCACGACGCGCTTGGGCGAGCAGGGAGTCAAAAGGGAGTTTTCGTAGACCGTATTCCCCCTCCACTACGCTCTACGGAACGAAGACGCCACTACTGCGCACGCGCGGCGCTAGCCTTGCCTGCAGAGTTCTGGATCCCTTAGCGGGTTGCAGAGAGCCTTGCCCGACAGCGGAAAAGTTCTACGAAGGCTCCCTAATAATCTCCTTGCACGATCTCTGAGGAGCGCTTAAAAAGGACAACCGCTAAAAGATAACAGCGCAAGCAGGAATAATTCGTTCGGACGGCTGAAAACACGACAGAAAAGAACGGCGACAGAAGTGGCAGTACGAACAAGTAACCTCCGTGAGTACGAACTTGGCGTCGTGGTACAAGTTGTTTTGACAAACAGCGAACCCGCTGAATGCCGAAGCTAGAGGTAGTGTTCTTAATGCCGGTTTTAGAATGAATCTCGGTTTCCCATTACTGTAATAATTTGTCAGTGCTCGTATTTAGTCACCGTAAATCGATTTCAATCATATATTTTGGTGTACATTTTGACCGGAGTTATCCTTTGCGTGAGCCTCTATCGAATATCAATTTTCTTTTTATTGGTGACTCCTAATTATATCATACTTTTCTTCTGTATTTTCACAAACAAATCTACCACTTAAGGCCGGTTACGCCACGCCACTTAGAGCAAATCAGAGCTTAGCCGGGATCCTAAGCCGAGTTTTGGTTTAGTTTCGTTGCACGGAAATCGCATATTGCTAAACGTAGCTCTGACCGCGTCTATCGTGTGCGCTCAACACTTGGTGCTTCGCTTTTGGTTGTGCTTTAATTCCGGATTGAAAACATAGCGACTGGTTTTTGGCGGAGGACGAAGTGGAGAAAAGTGGTTATAAAAACTGTTTTATACTCTAGCCACTTTCGTAACGCCTAGTATGAGGTCGAAGCTAAAACGGTCACTGATGAAGTCTAACGACGACAAGTGCAGCCGTTTAGACGTGAGTGAGAGCAAGTATTTTTGGCGCGTTTAAGCGCGATGGGAATCGTTTGACGGTGCTGTGCCATACAGGCAAGCAGAAGTACACACAATAAATCAGTCCGGATGAACTCGACCATTCTTTTTTTTTAAAGGCGTCTACTCCTATGTATAACTTCTAGTCATCATTCGTTAGTGTATCCGCCGTTCTCTGGTTCATTCCAGGATCCACGTACATTTTATTATTTGGAGTTACGTATATCTAAATCGCAAACTTGCCTAAAGCCGCTCTTCAAACTTTGCCCCGCCCCCAACCCCCCTCAATCTCTGCTTCCCTGAACAGCTGCCTACTCTGCCTTTTTCTAAATTTTTCACTGCAGATAGGAAATTCAAAGGAAAAACAAAAAGCACTAAAATGTCGACATTGTCAGTGCTTACATTGGTTTTACTTTGTGTTTCACATATTGTTAGTGTTTTGCTTGTCTCTAGACTAAGACTTGTTAGTCTCTGTATCCTCTTGAAGCTGTCTATGATTCCCTAAACACTTAGCAAAGGGGATGTTAGGGATACCATAGGTAATTTCTTCATATTTTTAACACAGTAGTCAGCAACTATGAGGAGAATCCGTCAATTTATTATAACTTGGAAATGAGTGAAAGCTATAAAAGTAAAAATTAGGTTTAATACTCAGCTTGGAAGCACGCGACATTACATCGTGGTCTAACACAATAGTACTGAACCATTTACGTTTTGCGGACCCCTTCTGAATCTGCGGAGATGATGGATAACCCCGTTCGTGGTGAGGTGAAGAGAGAGGTATAGGTTAATTATGATTATGGTTTATTGAGTGTAATAACTAAGGGTTGGTGTAAAGAAGACTTCTCTCATTGAAAAACATATGAGAAATTTTATCCGAGAAGTTCGAACGTTTATTGTGTATCTGAGGTAAATACAACGTTTATTGCTGGACTTTACTGATGAAGCAGAGCTTCGCGAAACCCTAGAATCCTTTCGCGGACCCCTAAGATGTCTTCGAGGATACTGAAGAACCCGCTGACTCACATTCAGTACCAGTTATCAAAATAAGTGATGGCAAAAGTGCAAAAAAGTGCATACAAATTTCAATGTTACACAAGTCAAACCTGTCTCTTGGTAAAATGCTGTACAAAGTCAGCGTACTGAAAATGTACTGACAGTGTACCTAGGGGACGTACTAATACCATACCTATTTCAAACTTTTATGAAAGTACGCTTTCTTTGTACTTGTAGCATACAGCTACTAAACGTCCAGTACATTGCAGGCACAACGTCAGTACACTACATGTGTGCACTTATTTGACGGCAAGTGCACACGTATTAGATCATAAGCACACTCTATGTGAACTGGAAGGATACTTTCTGTGTACTATTAACTTGAATTATTTAGGTGTGTTTTTGACGTAACGCTGGCTTGACGCAGCCGAACGCTGTGTCCGTGTTTCGTAGCATCTGCATGCCCCGCGCTCGCCCGCACTCAAATCCACATCAAACGCGCGCAATAGAGGGAGAACAGAAAGTCCCCCCGCAACATGCTTGCGTGTGTCTAGTGTGTTTTAATGCATGCATTTTTTCAACGTTTCACAAATAAAGAAACAATGTTAGGTGAAACGTTAAAACAAGGAATTAATTTAAAGCAAGTGCTAGCAGAAACAGGAACGTAGAGCCTCCATTTGACTACTCATTGGAATTATCCATTTCTGATAGTATCGCGAATGCCGAAGATGCCTCTTAAGCTTGGCGTAGCAGAGACGCATCCACGCATGCAGACACAGTGTAGAAAAGATGAACAGCAAAATATAAGAGGAACATGTCTATTTGCAACCACCATTGCAACCAGCAAGCAAAATTAAAACAACAATACAATTTCTTGAAGTTGTTTCGAGGCGCAACACATCTCATAGATTTTGATCACGCAAGGCGCGAAGGAACGTGATACATAAATAAAACTTGACGGCGTATTTACGATAGAAACATCGAATTCCAAATGCAGGCGTCGCACAGCACAATCGAAAGTAAACCTTTTGGAAAGACACTTGTCGGTGATTGAGACGAAACCCGGTAAAGTTGATACACTACGGCCCATCACGCTGCTCCTGAGTCTCGACCTGGACATCTGTCAGAGACTTAAACAAACGTGGGCCAAAGAAGCTAGAGGATTTCACAGTGTGTAGTAAGCTGGCCCTGCGACCACCTCCTATCTCGGCCCTTCTCTCCGGGTCTCCCGTATTGTGACTTCGTCGTCCTTGTCCCACGCTGCTTTCTCAGGCCAAGTTCAGCGCGGCTTCACGGCTCCTCGTGGACTGTATTTTACCCTGCAACCAGCAACCTGCGTGCTGAACATCCGCTTGGACTCCAACTGCTGCTGCGAACCACTTCAGGCCGCGTAACAGCCAGCCCAGCTGTTACGCGGCCTTAAGTCTAACAAACCGGGCAGATACGTCCGGTTTGTTAGAGCGAGGCCTCTTCGCTCTTCCGTTTACCGTCGTATTGGAGCGGCCACGGAGAAGGATTTCGCGAACCTCGCTGATTGCCTCGAACACACATGATTCTTGATTTAACTGTAATCACAAGCGTCCAACCAAAATCACTAATTCAAGCACATTTCATTTCATTTCATTTATTTACTCTCAAGGCCGAAGCATTACAGAGAGGAGTGGTGAAAAAATACAACATGAACATAAACACAGCAGGGGGATTATAAAAAATGGTTGCAAATGGCACTTTTGAAACGGTCGGTGTCAGTGATTGAAGCGATGGAGGCGGGGAGGTGGTTCCATTCTGTGCAGGTTTTTGGAATAAATGAGTGGAAGTGCAAATTGGTGCGGCTGCTTGGGACGCCAACCTTGAACTGATGGTCGCTGCGGGAAGAAATGTACGATGGTGGCAGAAAGAGAGAGTCACTGAGTACAGAATTGAAATGATAAACCTTATGAAAGAGACAAAGACGAGATAGTTTAGGACGCAATGAAAGATCTGGTAAGTTAAGATTAGATTTCATAGAAGTGACACTGGCAGTTCGAAAGTAATTTGAGAAGATGAAACGCGCGGAACGGTTTTGAATGGTTCTATTTGAAGGATAAGGGAGTTAATATGAGAGTCCCAGATTGATGATGCATATTCAAGCTTTGACCTCACTAAAGTTTTATAAAGTATGAGTTTCAAGTTAGTTGGGGCTAAAGAAAAATTACGCCGTAGATAACCGCGTGCACGATTAGCATTACTTGTGATGTAGTCGACGTGATCTTGCCATGAAAGGTTAGCAGAAATGATAATGCCAAGATATTTGTAGGACGAAACTTGCGTTAGGCGAACACCGTTAAGTAAGTAGTCACACGGTAGGATGTAATTTGAATAACGTGAAATTCTCATTGACTTACATTTGGCAGGGTTAAGTTTCATTAGCCAGGTGTCACACCAAAATGAAATATTATCGAGGTCAGACTGAAGAGCAGAATGATCAGCAGGTTCCAGAATTTTGCGATAAACAACACAGTCGTCGGCAAAAAGTTTTATAGATGAAGAAATGCAGCTAGGTAAGTCGTTAATATAAATAAGAAAAAGCAAGGGCCCTAGCACTGACCCTGCGGGACACCGGATGTTGCAGGACTGTGAGGGGAGTTATGGTCATTGGCGGTTACATATTGCGTGCGATTAGACAAGAAGCATTCTATCCATTTAAAAATATTAGGGTCCATGTTAAGTTTACTTAATTTATAGAGGAGCAGACTATGACAGACACTATCGAATGCTTTAGAAAAGTCGATGAAAATGCAGTCAACAGTGACTAAGTGATCTGCAGCAGAGAATAAGTCGTTAGTAAAGGCGAGTAGTTGAGTTTCACATAAGTAATTTTTTCTGAAGCCGTGTTGATGCATACTGAAAAAAGAATTAGTTTCGAGGAAGGATACCATATGACAGTATATGACATGTTCCATGAGTTTGCACGGTATACTGGTTAATGAAATGGGTCTATAATTATTGGGACAGTTAGTGTTACCTGATTTGTGCAGAGGAACCACCTTTCCCACCTTCCAGTCGTTCGGGAGCGTACAGGATTCTAATGACTGTGCAACAATCTTCGACAATATTATAGATGAATACACTTCGGTGTTCTTCAAAAATTTGGGGTTAATGCCATCATCACCTGGAGAAGAGGAAAGCTTCATATTTTGAATTAATTTCATTACGCCTGCCCAGTCAATAACTATTGGATCCATCGGAATAAAATCATAAACCGGAACATCGGGAAACATACATGGCGTGCTGTTAACAAACGACGATGAGAATGCAGAGTTCAAAACAACGCAGCAGTTTTTCCTAGGAACGACCGATTCACTATCCGTAGCAAGTTCATTTGGTTTCCTTTTTATTTCCGTTCACAACGTGCCAAAACGCACGCAGATTAGTTTCCAGTAGCGATGGAAGGGTTTTATTAAAAAAAGTATGTTTGGCGAGAGACAGTGCACGTGCGTACTCATCCTCTGCACAATGATAAGCTGCCCATCTCTCTGGGATCATTGATATCTTGGCTCGTAGGAAAAGGCGCTTTTTTTGTTTGATAACCGTTTTAATGTTGGTGTATACCAAGGTGACTGTGTATTTCTAATTTTGCGAAGGGGTATGTAACGGCTAGTAAGCTCAGTTACTTTCGATTTAAACATACACCAATTATCTTCCAATGATTGCTCAGAAAATGTCTGAAGAAAATCTGATAAAAATATCTCGAGTTCATTATTAATCCCGGTGTAGTCAGCCCTACTATAGTCTCTAAATACCTTTGAAGCTGCACATTTGCGAGGGGAACTGTTCGGAATAATAAAGTGAATGACGGAATGATCGCTTACACCTGGAAAAACTGAAAGTGATTGTAGAAGATTTGGATGGGTAGTGAATACTAGGTCAAGGACAGTGGCACTTGTCGGGGTTGTACGGGTTGGACATTTAACGAGCTGAGTCAAGTTAAAATTCGAGCATGTAGTAAGAAAGGAATTACACTCAAGAGAGCCGGAGCTTGCTACCGGAATAGGTGCGTCCCAGGAAACGTTGGGAAAATTAAAATCACCAAGAACAAAAATGGGCGATGACGGATACCTTACGTGTAATGTATTCAAAGCATCATGTAGATCAGAAGAAAATCCAGAAGGTGAATTAGGGGGGCGATAACAAGCGCAAAATATTACGTCCTTGTGGTTCAGACGAATGCGCACAGAAGTTAATTCTAGAGGCGAGGCAAGCGACACACCAAAAGAAACTAACTCGTCGCAAACCGCTATCAAAACGCCACCCCCAGACCGAGTTCCCCTGTCACATCTGTAGAATCGATACTTCTTTTGACAATTTAAAATCTCACTATTATCTACTTTTGCGGATAGCCAATTTTCCGTCAAGACCACTACATCAGCAAGACATGTGTCAATTAAAGAAGACAAGGCGTCGCGCTTGTTGATAATGCTCCTGACGTTACAAAGCAAAAAAGAAAAATCACGTACTGAGGAGGCACTGGACATAGTAGGCGAGGGAAGATTACGATCACCACCCCTCGCCGACCGCTAAAGTGATGTGGGTGCACTGGGCGCACCCTCAGAGCTTGATGATTGTCGCGCCAAATTACGGGAGGGTCGTGGTCGAGAGAGCTCCGAGATCTGGTCTAGCTCCTGGTCATAAAAATAACACTTATCATTTACATACAACTTGTTATAAGTAAGCTTGAAGGTGGAACTCCGAGTCTTTCCAAATTCGATTAGATTCCTTCGAGCCAAGCGTGTCGCAGGACACAAATCTTCGCTAAAGCCGATACACTTTAACTTTAGCTTGGCTCTGAGCTGCATCACCTGTTCCTTCGTTTTAAAAGGCGAAAATTTGACAATCACTGGTCTACATTTGTTTGCAAAAAACTTTCCAAATCTATGAGCACGCTCGACGTCAAATGACAGCGTGTTGGCAGTCAACTCAGCTGAACCCCTGTCGAAGCAGAGCGCCAACGCGTTTTTAACCTTTTCTTCCGCCTGTGACCACGTTTCAGACACACTGTCAGGAATTCCGTAGAAAAGTATATTGTTTCGCCTGGATTGATCCTCCATTTCATCCAGTCGTGAGTGCAAGGCGGCATTAGCATTCATCTGATCTCTGTTTTCCCGTCGCAGTGCATCCAGTTCACTCTCCATTGTTCCAGCTTTATTCTCAACAGACGTAAGTCTTTCCCCGATATTTGTAATTTTGTCGTCGATAGTTTTTTGGCCCTGTTTTACTTCATCAATGGAAGTTTTCAACTCTGTTTGACCCGTCTCAAACCTTTGTGACCGAGAATTAAGTTCGTTCAACAGGTGAAACATCTGAGTGAACTGGGCCAACTGCTCTGCACTCATAGGACCAGGATTTGGTTCAACGTCGCCACAACAAAGAAGTGATCGAAAAAAAGAAGCGGAAGTCGCAACACAAGAGTGCAAGTGGCGTGGGCAGGTCAGTAGCAATAAAAAACGGTCGTCCGAACGGAAAGAATAGCAATGGTCAATTTTAAAACGTACCTGAACGAAAAGAAGGAACAACTTATTAGGCATCTCGCCCGCGCTGCTGCCAACCTGCCCACTGAAGTAGTTGTCGAGATGGCACGCCTTTATACACTCGAACAGCCACGCCGATGCCCCACGTAGTAGCTCGGTGTCCCACGACACCTGGTAGTCGAAGATGTCACCGGCCGTCGTCGAGTCACAGTAGGGTGAGGTGTACTGACTTGTCACCGCGCAACTTCCACGCGTGCAACCGATGGTACCCTCGAAGCAAAGATTAGTTGCTGTCGTATCAGTGGATTTTCCATGAGGCAGCAGCGTGATCTGAACGAAAAGAAGGAACAACTTATTAGGCATCTCGCCCGCGCTGCTGCCAACCTGCCCACTGAAGTAGTTGTCGAGATGGCACGCCTTTATACACTCGAACAGCCACGCCGATGTCCCACGTAGTCGCTCGGTGTCCCACGACACCTGGTAGTCGAAGATGTCACCGGCCGTCGTCGAGTCACAGGTAGGGTGAGGTGTACTGACTTGTCACCGCGCAACTTCCACGCGTGCAACCGATGGTACCCTCGAAGCAAAGATTAGTTGCTGTCGTATCAGTGGATTTTCCATGAGGCAGCAGCGTGATCTGAACGAAAAGAAGGAACAACTTATTAGGCATCTCGCCCGCGCTGCTGCCAACCTGCCCACTGAAGTAGTTGTCGAGATGGCACGCCTTTATACACTCGAACAGCCACGCCGATGTCCCACGTAGTCGCTCGGTGTCCCACGACACCTGGTAGTCGAAGATGTCACCGGCCGTCGTCGAGTCACGGTAGGGTGAGGTGTACTGACTTGTCACCGCGCAACTTCCACGCGTGCAACCGATGGTACCCTCGAAGCAAAGATTAGTTGCTGTCGTATCAGTGGATTTTCCATGAGGCAGCAGCGTGATCTGAACGAAAAGAAGGAACAACTTATTAGGCATCTCGCCCGCGCTGCTGCCAACCTGCCCACTGAAGTAGTTGTCGAGATGGCACGCCTTTATACACTCGAACAGCCACGCCGATGTCCCACGTAGTCGCTCGGTGTCCCACGACACCTGGTAGTCGAAGATGTCACCGGCCGTCGTCGAGTCACGGTAGGGTGAGGTGTACTGACTTGTCACCGCGCAACTTCCACGCGTGCAACCGATGGTACCCTCGAAGCAAAGATTAGTTGCTGTCGTATCAGTGGATTTTCCATGAGGCAGCAGCGTGATCTGAACGAAAAGAAGGAACAACTTATTAGGCATCTCGCCCGCGCTGCTGCCAACCTGCCCACTGAAGTAGTTGTCGAGATGGCACGCCTTTATACACTCGAACAGCCACGCCGATGTCCCACGTAGTCGCTCGGTGTCCCACGACACCTGGTAGTCGAAGATGTCACTGGCCGTCGTCGAGTCACGGTAGGGTGAGGTGTACTGACTTGTCACCGCGCAACTTCCACGCGTGCAACCGATGGTACCCTCGAAGCAAAGATTAGTTGCTGTCGTATCAGTGGATTTTCCATGAGGCAGCAGCGTGATCTGAACGAAAAGAAGGAACAACTTATTAGGCATCTCGCCCGCGCTGCTGCCAACCTGCCCACTGAAGTAGTTGTCGAGATGGCACGCCTTTATACACTCGAACAGCCACGCCGATGTCCCACGTAGTCGCTCGGTGTCCCACGACACCTGGTAGTCGAAGATGTCACCGGCCGTCGTCGAGTCACGGTAGGGTGAGGTGTACTGACTTGTCACCGCGCAACTTCCACGCGTGCAACCGATGGTACCCTCGAAGCAAAGATTAGTTGCTGTCGTATCAGTGGATTTTCCATGAGGCAGCAGCGTGATCTGAACGAAAAGAAGGAACAACTTATTAGGCATCTCGCCCGCGCTGCTGCCAACCTGCCCACTGAAGTAGTTGTCGAGATGGCACGCCTTTATACACTCGAACAGCCACGCCGATGTCCCACGTAGTCGCTCGGTGTCCCACGACACCTGGTAGTCGAAGATGTCACCGGCCGTCGTCGAGTCACGGTAGGGTGAGGTGTACTGACTTGTCACCGCGCAACTTCCACGCGTGCAACCGATGGTACCCTCGAAGCAAAGATTAGTTGCTGTCGTATCAGTGGATTTTCCATGAGGCAGCAGCGTGATCTGAACGAAAAGAAGGAACAACTTATTAGGCATCTCGCCCGCGCTGCTGCCAACCTGCCCACTGAAGTAGTTGTCGAGATGGCACGCCTTTATACACTCGAACAGCCACGCCGATGTCCCACGTAGTCGCTCGGTGTCCCACGACACCTGGTAGTCGAAGATGTCACTGGCCGTCGTCGAGTCACGGTAGGGTGAGGTGTACTGACTTGTCACCGCGCAACTTCCACGCGTGCAACCGATGGTACCCTCGAAGCAAAGATTAGTTGCTGTCGTATCAGTGGATTTTCCATGAGGCAGCAGCGTGATCTGAACGAAAAGAAGGAACAACTTATTAGGCATCTCGCCCGCGCTGCTGCCAACCTGCCCACTGAAGTAGTTGTCGAGATGGCACGCCTTTATACACTCGAACAGCCACGCCGATGTCCCACGTAGTCGCTCGGTGTCCCACGACACCTGGTAGTTGAAGATGTCACCGGCCGTCGTCGAGTCACAGTAGGGTGAGGTGTACTGACTTGTCACCGCGCAACTTTTTTTTTTTTCTTTTTCTTTATTTGTTTTGCGGAAAGTTCCGCGTGGGGGGCAGAGATAAAGGCTTGGTGCCTGACAGGGCCTCTGCCCCCCCGTACAGTTCAGCAGTGCAGTACAAAAACACAGTGGAAATTACATCAGAGAAACAAAATGCGCCATTTACCAAAACCGATCTGTTAGTAGAAAATAGACCGAAGCATTTGTGCAACATTCTAAAAATATATCATCAGAATTATAGTTTCATATACCATAAAAATAGACAAATAAAAATAAAATAAAAAAAACACTGATCATTGAAAACGACCAGGAATAAAAACATGCTTCCTTTGTAGACTGCAAAAAATACAAGTATACAATACATCATATTAAAATCAGCCACAACACAGTGGTATTAATAAATGAACAATAAAAGGATTTTCTCTCACACTGAAACATCAAGAAACAAGGAATGGAAATATGCACAAAAGTCAGACATATTTATAACACTCATGAAGTTTAACGGCACTAACAAAGATGAAAAAGCAATTTCACTTGTCACGAGCATCCTTCTTCAAGCACATTTAAAGCTATTAAAAGGTTGATGGAAATCTACGAACATGTCTTTTCTATTCAGAGTTCTATTTATCTGGAAATTTAGCCTTTGTCGGCCATAGTTAGTTCTTATTGCCGGCATCTTCCTTATTGGGTTTCTAATATTGTACGTGCTCAGATTGTATGTTGGTGTAGTGTGGAGCTTGTTCCTGTGTATCAATCGCAATAATTTGAAATAAAATACTTGATCTGCTTTTAGCATATTATATTTATTAAAAAGTGGTTGCGTGCTTAAATTTCTTCTGTCTCCTCTATAATTTTCATACATACGCAAGATTTTCTTCTGCAAGATAATTAGTTTGTTGTAATTAGTTTCTGTCGTAGTTCCCCACACCAAGATGCCATAGCTCATTTTTGAGTAAAATGGGGAGTAGTATAATGCTTGTTTAAGCCAGGTCGGTAGTAAACTGTGCACTTTGTATATGCTTCCAGTAACTCGGGACAGTTCAGCCTTGAGCATATTACCATGAGTTGACCAAGAGAGATCCTCAGTGAACCACACCCCCAAAAATTTTTGCTCTGTAACTTGCTCCAGCAGCGTACCTTCAAATGTTATGTTGATAGAACTGTGATCGCGTTTGTTTATTGGCTTAAAAATAACATATTTTGTTTTACTGGTATTTAAACCTAAGCGATTTGTTTCTAACCATTTTGAGAGTTTTAAAAGATAATCATTGGCTAATTTTTCTACGATCTGTATTGTCTCACCAGCAAAAAATACATTTGTGTCGTCTGCGTACATTACTAACTGAGGGGAGCCAGTTATTTCTGTTATATCATTTATATAGGCAAGGAATAGCAGAGGCCCTAGAATAGAGCCTTGGGGAACGCCATGTTTTATTTTCATTTTGCTAGATGACTCATTATTTAAGCATACATATTGGTAGCGTTCATTTAGATAGCTTTTAATTAATTTTAGCCCTATTCCTCGTATACCATATATATTAAGTTTTTTAAGTAGAATATCGTGCTGCACAGTGTCGAACGCCTTTTTTAAATCCAAAAACAATCCCAGTGTGACCAATTTGTTTTCAATGTTTTCCGCAATTTTATCTTTTATGTCGATGAGCGCTGATTCTGCAGACTTTTCCTTCTGGAAACCATATTGAGCAGGAGTTATTATATGATATTTTTTTAAAAAAAGACTGTTATCCTGTCGTTGATTACACGCTCGAAAATCGAAAACCACGCGTGCAACCGATGGTACCCTCGAGGCAAAGATTAGTTGCTGTCGTATCAGTGGATTTTCCATGAGGCAGCAGCGTGATCTGAACGAAAAGAAGGAACAACTTATTAGGCATCTCGCCCGCGCTGCTGCCAACCTGCCCACTGAAGTAGTTGTCGAGATGGCACGCCTTTATACACTCGAACAGCCACGCCGATGTCCCACGTAGTCGCTCGGTGTCCCACGACACCTGGTAGTCGAAGATGTCACCGGCCGTCGTCAAGTCATGGTAGGGTGAGGTGTACTGACTTGTCACCGCGCAACTTCCACGCGTGCAACCGATGGTACCCTCGAGGCAAAGATTAGTTGCTGTCGTATCAGTGGATTTTCCATGAGGCAGCAGCGTGATCTGAACGAAAAGAAGGAACAACTTATTAGGCATCTCGCCCGCGCTGCTGCCAACCTGCCCACTGAAGTAGTTGTCGAGATGGCACGCCTTTATACACTCGAACAGCCACGCCGATGTCCCACGTAGTCGCTCGGTGTCCCACGACACCTGGTAGTCGAAGATGTCACCGGCCGTCGTCAAGTCATGGTAGGGTGAGGTGTACTGACTTGTCACCGCGCAACTTCCACGCGTGCAACCGATGGTACCCTCGAAGCAAAGATTAGTTGTTGTCGTATCAGTGGATTTTCCATGAGGCAGCAGCGTGATCTGAACGAAAAGAAGGAACAACTTATTAGGCATCTCGCCCGCGCTGCTGCCAACCTGCCCACTGAAGTAGTTGTCGAGATGGCACGCCTTTATATACACTCGAACAGCCACGCCGATGTCCCACGTAGTCGCTCGGTGTCCCACGACACCTGGTAGTCGAAGATGTCACCGGCCGTCGTCAAGTCATGGTAGGGTGAGGTGTACTGACTTGTCACCGCGCAACTTCCACGCGTGCAACCGATGGTACCCTCGAGGCAAAGATTAGTTGCTGTCGTATCAGTGGATTTTCCATGAGGCAGCAGCGTGATCTGAACGAAAAGAAGGAACAACTTATTAGGCATCTCGCCCGCGCTGCTGCCAACCTGCCCACTGAAGTAGTTGTCGAGATGGCACGCCTTTATACACTCGAACAGCCACGCCGATGTCCCACGTAGTCGCTCGGTGTCCCACGACACCTGGTAGTCGAAGATGTCACCGGCCGTCGTCAAGTCATGGTAGGGTGAGGTGTACTGACTTGTCACCGCGCAACTTCCACGCGTGCAACCGATGGTACCCTCGAGGCAAAGATTAGTTGCTGTCGTATCAGTGAATTTTCCATGAGGCAGCAGCGTGATCTGAACGAAAAGAAGGAACAACTTATTAGGCATCTCGCCCGCGCTGCTGCCAACCTGCCCACTGAAGTAGTTGTCGAGATGGCACGCCTTTATACACTCGAACAGCCACGCCGATGTCCCACGTAGTCGCTCGGTGTCCCACGACACCTGGTAGTCGAAGATGTCACCGGCCGTCGTCAAGTCATGGTAGGGTGAGGTGTACTGACTTGTCACCGCGCAACTTCCACGCGTGCAACCGATGGTACCCTCGAGGCAAAGATTAGTTGCTGTCGTATCAGTGGATTTTCCATGAGGCAGCAGCGTGATCTGAACGAAAAGAAGGAACAACTTATTAGGCATCTCGCCCGCGCTGCTGCCAACATGCCCACTGAAGTAGTTGTCGAGATGGCACGCCTTTATACACTCGAACAGCCACGCCGATGTCCCACGTAGTCGCTCGGTGTCCCACGACACCTGGTAGTCGAAGATGTCACCGGCCGTCGTCAAGTCATGGTAGGGTGAGGTGTACTGACTTGTCACCGCGCAACTTCCACGCGTGCAACCGATGGTACCCTCGAGGCAAAGATTAGTTGCTGTCGTATCAGTGGATTTTCCATGAGGCAGCAGCGTGATCTGAACGAAAAGAAGGAACAACTTATTAGGCATCTCGCCCGCGCTGCTGCCAACCTGCCCACTGAAGTAGTTGTCGAGATGGCACGCCTTTATACACTCGAACAGCCACGCCGATGTCCCACGTAGTCGCTCGGTGTCCCACGACACCTGGTAGTCGAAGATGTCACCTGGCCGTCGTCGAGTCACGGTAGGGTGAGGTGTACTGACTTGTCACCGCGCAACTTCCACGCGTGCAACCGATGGTACCCTCGAAGCAAAGATTAGTTGCTGTCGTATCAGTGGATTTTCCATGAGGCAGCAGCGTGATCTGAACGAAAAGAAGGAACAACTTATTAGGCATCTCGCCCGCGCTGCTGCCAACCTGCCCACTGAAGTAGTTGTCGAGATGGCACGCCTTTATACACTCGAACAGCCACGCCGATGTCCCACGTAGTCGCTCGGTGTCCCACGACACCTGGTAGTCGAAGATGTCACCGGCCGTCGTCGAGTCACTGGTAGGGTGAGGTGTACTGACTTGTCACCGCGCAACTTCCACGCGTGCAACCGATGGTACCCTCGAGGCAAAGATTAGTTGCTGTCGTATCAGTGGATTTTCCATGAGGCAGCAGCGTGATCTGAACGAAAAGAAGGAACAACTTATTAGGCATCTCGCCCGCGCTGCTGCCAACCTGCCCACTGAAGTAGTTGTCGAGATGGCACGCCTTTATACACTCGAACAGCCACGCCGATGTCCCACGTAGTCGCTCGGTGTCCCACGACACCTGGTAGTCGAAGATGTCACCTGGCCGTCGTCGAGTCACTGGTAGGGTGAGGTGTACTGACTTGTCACCGCGCAACTTCCACGCGTGCAACCGATGGTACCCTCGAGGCAAAGATTAGTTGCTGTCGTATCAGTGGATTTTCCATGAGGCAGCAGCGTGATCTGAACGAAAAGAAGGAACAACTTATTAGGCATCTCGCCCGCGCTGCTGCCAACCTGCCCACTGAAGTAGTTGTCGAGATGGCACGCCTTTATACACTCGAACAGCCACGCCGATGTCCCACGTAGTCGCTCGGTGTCCCACGACACCTGGTAGTCGAAGATGTCACTGGCCGTCGTCGAGTCACGGTAGGGTGAGGTGTACTGACTTGTCACCGCGCAACTTCCACGCGTGCAACCGATGGTACCCTCGAGCAAAGATTAGTTGCTGTCGTATCAGTGGATTTTCCATGAGGCAGCAGCGTGATCTGAACGAAAAGAAGGAACAACTTATTAGGCATCTCGCCCGCGCTGCTGCCAACCTGCCCACTGAAGTAGTTGTCGAGATGGCACGCCTTTATACACTCGAACAGCCACGCCGATGTCCCACGTAGTCGCTCGGTGTCCCACGACACCTGGTAGTCGAAGATGTCACCTGGCCGTCGTCGAGTCACGGTAGGGTGAGGTGTACTGACTTGTCACCGCGCAACTTCCACGCGTGCAACCGATGGTACCCTCGAAGCAAAGATTAGTTGCTGTCGTATCAGTGGATTTTCCATGAGGCAGCAGCGTGATCTGAACGAAAAGAAGGAACAACTTATTAGGCATCTCGCCCGCGCTGCTGCCAACCTGCCCACTGAAGTAGTTGTCGAGATGGCACGCCTTTATACACTCGAACAGCCACGCCGATGTCCCACGTAGTCGCTCGGTGTCCCACGACACCTGGTAGTCGAAGATGTCACTGGCCGTCGTCGAGTCACGGTAGGGTGAGGTGTACTGACTTGTCACCGCGCAACTTCCACGCGTGCAACCGATGGTACCCTCGAAGCAAAGATTAGTTGCTGTCGTATCAGTGGATTTTCCATGAGGCAGCAGCGTGATCTGAACGAAAAGAAGGAACAACTTATTAGGCATCTCGCCCGCGCTGCTGCCAACCTGCCCACTGAAGTAGTTGTCGAGATGGCACGCCTTTATACACTCGAACAGCCACGCCGATGTCCCACGTAGTCGCTCGGTGTCCCACGACACCTGGTAGTCGAAGATGTCACCGGCCGTCGTCGAGTCACGGTAGGGTGAGGTGTACTGACTTGTCACCGCGCACTTCCACGCGTGCAACCGATGGTACCCTCGAAGCAAAGATTAGTTGCTGTCGTATCAGTGGATTTTCCATGAGGCAGCAGCGTGATCTGAACGAAAAGAAGGAACAACTTATTAGGCATCGCCCGCGCTGCTGCCAACCTGCCCACTCACTTCTACTTGAAACGTCCTCATCCACGCGAACGGACGTAGTAGCGCACCAAATCGGCCTACCTTAATCATGCCATATTGCAATCATTAGCATTCGCCGAATTGCCCATTCCCCACGCAGATACAAGACAGAACAACTTTTCTCTTTGTTTCAATTTTCAAAAAAATTGGATTTGTGGGAACACTTGCTTGTTTTCTGGAAAGAGAAGTTCAAGGAGCACTGTCGGCGCACACTCAGTGTGGTTCCGTGGTTCGCTATAGTGCACGGCGGTCTTGAAGAAAACCTGGAAGAAATGGGCGGCAACGCCGCGCTCGCAAACATTTGAACGGGAGATGGTGGTAAGGACGCAGAACCGATTGGCGCTTTACGAGTAATACCACCAGCTCCTCGGCCGCCGCCTCAGAAATGACGTGAACAGTCTTCTGGTCATGCACCGCTGTCCACGCTCTAAAGGTGCCTTGGTACCTTTTCTTTTTTTTCCACGGTTGCCAGGTAGCAGTGCGGGATGTTCAACCGTGACAAAAGGGAGCTTTTATACACGGGAACTATTAATTCCAACTACAACTTTAAAAGATTATCCAACGTTCAAATGAACTTTTTTCATCACATCTCACCACCAATCGCCAGACGAGGAGCCCGTTGTCGTCACGCTTCAACGGCGCACTTTAGTTCACCTTTCTGCCGCCTCCTCGGTGGGGTCTCAGGCATCGTTCCCGGCGCTATTATTACCGCGCCTGTTTGCTCGATTGGTGCGGCACCCAAACTTCTGTTCGGGCTAGAACTTGGTCAACAGTATCTGAGACGTGCCTGACATCCATTTCAATCGTCGAATAAAACTTCGAAACTGCCTTCATGGTCCCTTTAACAGCTACAGGGTGTAGCCTCGGACCCACGAACTCAAAATAATATCACAGGTATATAAATATATCTTGTTTAAGGCATTATAACAAATGGAATATATATATATAAGTATCAAATTATGAAATAATTGTGAACACAAATGTGGTGGAATAATACAATAATGATGAACTCATACTTTAGCTAGCAGGTAGAAGCGGCGGCACGTGGAAAACAATGTCTGCTACGAACCCGAACGCGATAGACCACTGCGAGCTCTTTTTCGAGGTTGTAGACGAGTCGCCCGACTCTCCCGCCCAGGACCCTTTATCTTCGTCGTCGTCCATCCCTTCGATCGCGTCACTGGCGTAACCGTGAGACTCTGTCGTGGTTCGTTTTTGCCGGGCACTATTTAGCTAGTTCAGTGAGAACTTTGCAAGAAAATGGAGCTCGTAAACATAAATAGGTCGCCCACCTCGCAATGCAAACTCGTAAACGCAGATGATTTTGGGCCAGTGTGGCCAGACGGGTAAGACGTTTTAAACCAAGACTCATTTAGGTGCGCCCTTAGACTTAAAGAAAAAAGTAAAGTGCCGCAAAAGCAGACATAAATAATATTTCACATCCAATAATAATTAAAAAAAAAAAACTTCGCGTCAGACCGATTTCGAGGAATACTTATTTATCACGTGCTCCTCTCGCGGTTTAGCTGGAATGCAGTCGACATCAACCTAAAGTGCCCCGTTTATTTATCGTGTGATCAAGAACGCCGTTTACTACAGGTACCTTTAGCTAAGGGACCTAAGCTCCTAAGCCAAAGGTACCTTTAGACTGCCGTGTGAATTGGGTATAAGTTAATCATTCGATTCATCTTTTTTTTTTAATTTGGGTTTTGTAATTTTACATTTCCTGATCGCAATATGTTTTTTTCTCCCTTACCCTGCGTTCATTCTCATTGAACTACAGAAGTCTCGTGAAACCTTTCTGCAATCAATGAAGAAAGCCTCACATCAGGAACACACCACTACAATGACACCGCTACAACGACAACGCCTATGGAGGACGAACTAACATGTGCACGTTCTAATGTGGGCTGTCACGTTGTGTTGTGTTGCTCATCTTTAGACAACTGCAATCGCGCGCAAAAAAAAAAAAAAAAAAGGCGAGCTTACATGACTAGCAGCTGGAACGGCCGAAATGTCCCAATGGGTTCTGATGACGCTTTATGTCGCTGGGAAGGAGACCGTCCGGATCGACAGAGACATTTTGGTTAATCCGTCTAATGTCTTATTGGGGAAAAAGCGGCAACAGCGTCGCGTGTTCCATTTATTTATTTATTTATTTTTCTCTCCAGCCATCGGTGTGTTTGTATTCATTTTTAGTGCACGCAGGAGTATAGTGAAGGAAACAGTAAACCAGTATTGACGGTTACTTGTTTTTCGCCCATGCACATTAGCGTTTCAGCCGTCGGAAATGAAATGCATAGCGACAGCCATCACCCGTTCAGGCTGACGATGTAGCATGCCACAGTTCGGCTAGATTAGACGTCCTGCGCCAAATCTTCCTTTCATAATCGTAAGTTCGCGTTCGCAGCTTTCGTTGTGCAGCATTTCGTTCCCAAGAAGCGAGAGCGATTCACCGACCGAATAAGTCAAGATGCCCGCCCTCGCGATGCCCGCGTACGCGAAGTGAAAACCCGGAACTTGGTCCCACCGCGACGTTCTCGTTTCCCCCTTACAGAAACTCCCTCCGAAGAGTTCAACAGGCAGCAGCGCATCGGTAATACGAATGCACCTCGTTCTCCCGTCGCCACCGGCGCAAACGCCAAGAGAACGCCGAAGCGAAGCACGAGAATGTCGAGGTGCCGAGTGGAGAAAACGGCCCGCCGTCCCGGCCAACGCACGAAGGAAAGGCGCACCACGACGAGCAAACACAATCCGAGCTCCCGAGGGACAGCGCAAAAACAAAAATGAAAAATAGACAGAACGAAGTCCAGAGACGCCAACAAAGCGCAAAACGTGACAAAACGGTTTTCTCCCCGGGCCGTTCG
The DNA here is from genome assembly GCA_013358835.2 of Ixodes persulcatus. Classification (NCBI taxonomy): domain Eukaryota; kingdom Metazoa; phylum Arthropoda; class Arachnida; order Ixodida; family Ixodidae; genus Ixodes; species Ixodes persulcatus. The sequence continues at coordinate 11,365 of JABSTQ010005974.1, read as the reverse complement.
TTGCAGAGGCGTCGAGATATATCTGTCTGTACGATTCAATCCGCCCTCCGGTTAGTGCGGACATCCTCCGTCCCGGTCCGTGCCCAGACGCTAACCTTTTGTTGCTCTGGGGCGGAAAAGAGCGATTTAGCTCCTCGGCGATACTGCTGGGACAATGGGAGGCGGAAAGCAAACGGACGGCGACCGAGGAGAAGCTTAAGTGGTTACTCGGCACCAGGCAAAGATTACGTCCAGTAGATTTCATAAGGTTTGGGCTCCTAGGATATCCGACGCGATTGTTTCTCTTGGATGAATCTTCGACTTTTCTTTTATGTTATTCTTTGCCTAATCGTGGAACATTCACACACTCAAGAATAAAAATTAAAAAAAAATGTGTGCGCGTTTGATTGCGCGAAAGGAATACCGTGAGTGCTCAGTGTCAACACGTGGCAGTCAGCAAGATGCATACGCATCCCGGACAGTGGGAACCGCTTCTATATATGCAAATTTGAGCGATACATTGTTTGTTCCATGGATTCTAGACTCACGCTTGTTGCGACTGTAAACAGTAGCGAGAAACCGTACCCGCCCAACTGGCCTCCCAGGTGGACATCTCTTCGGTTTGGCCAACTTCTTTTCTAACGCCACAGACCTCCTTTTTTCCAGAATGGCAAGCGATTAGCATACACCGTATACAAAGATAGTACGCCGGCATAGCCATAGCGCATATTACCGTGTTCATAGCATCCCTGTTCTTTTGAATTACGATTTGTTTTCGTCAGTTGCTTCTGACTAAAACATCGTTCGTTTTCTAGCGGGACAGTGACCAGATTAGAGAGATTCTATGAACACCGTCTCCTAAACTATTCTTCCTTCTGGCGTGGAATTGCGTTCCACCGAGCAAATTGCAAAAGAAAAGCCGGACATAAATAGGTTCTGCGAGTTTACGTGCAAAGGAGTTTATAAGTTCACCATACGATAGCGCCCAAAGTTAAGAAACGAGAGAACGTAAAATATTACGCCTTCGCTTTACGCTCTCCCGCATTCTTCGTATGCGTTCGTAAATTGTAAATAAATACTGGGGGTCAGGTAACACACTAACACACCAAACACTACATATCTCCCGCAATTTATTTTTTTTTTAATGCGCAACGTTTTTATGTTGGTTGTTTTTTTTTTCCGACGCCGAACTCCGTTACCCTTAAAATTAAATAGAATGCATTCACCGAGCCTGTAAAGCTTCGAAAGAGGGAAAACGGAAATTGAAAGCAACTCGCGTCGGCTAGCACGCTACTCCGCAGAGCGGATATCCCGAAAAGGCTACATTAGACAAAATGGGAGCGCCGACAGTAGCGCCCACCGCAAGGGCGCCGTTGTGCTCGGGAACGGATCGAAATCGATCCCCCCTTAGAGCCGTCGAGTCCCCGCCGACGAAAGAAAACAGCGGGGAAAAGAGGTCACGAACCAACTCGATCTCCGTGGGCTTCGCAAGAGGAAAGGCGTATCAACAACGGAGGCAGACTTCAGCCAGCAGCATCGCACACGCAACACCAGCGACTAAGATTACCGTGGCCCGCCAGACGCGGCCAAGGCGAACTCGGCAGCCCCAGCAGCTAAACACAATTTTTTTTTTCAGCAATGATATCGGTGCCTTCGTTGAAGAAAAAATAAAAAATAAAGACCAATGTTGTTGTTGTTGTTGTTGTTGTTGTTGTTGTTGTTGTTGTTGCAGTTTATCAGCCAGCGCGTTTTGAGTGCCCCACGGCTTCTTTTTTTGTCGAATGGTGGGGCTGACCTCTCCTAATGCCGGTGGGCGTGTCTTCCAAAAGGCAGCCAGCCCCTAAAAAAAAAAAAAAAAAAAACAAGAGGTCAGCAGGGTTTTGTGGATTTCTAAAGCCGTCATCAGGTTTTGTTTCGGGTTATGATCGTTGAGACCAGAAAGCCGCCAAGCCCTTGCGAAATGAAATGCCGCTACCTCTGCGATGGACAGCATCGCCGTTCGCTGCAACTCCATACAAACCCGCAGACCGTGGTTGCCGTTGACAGTTTATACGAGTTGCCTTCATCCTTCGTTGTTGTTAATTTGCTTGTTTTTTTTTGTTTTTGTTTTTTTTTTTTGCACGCCTATTAGTCGCCTAGGAACTCCTACTGTTGCAATGACCGGTCATGCGCCTTTAAATATAAAAGTGCCTTACGCAACGCGGACCCTCATATCGACTCATAACGGAGTAAATCAAGTTAGCGTGCTTTACGAGTTCAACGGCTCTGCCACGGCTACATTTGATAAGTTTAATGCCGGGCGGCAGGCGGCGACCGAAGAAGGGAGACGTTTGAACTCCAATCTGCAAGCCCACTTTAAAGCATACACTCTCTCCCTCTCTATTTCTTTCTCTCTCGCTTTAACGCAATTTCCCGGGATCTCTACAGCAGCTTTGGTATCTACCGGTTTCAACTCAAAGAGTGACCCCCCCCCCCCCCTCCCCCGGCTAGAACGGCAGTGATTTCATTCTGGTCGAATGACCGGTAAGTTACGTTCCGTATTTTTGAAGAATGCAGAAGACGGTGAGGCTTTTGTCTTAGCCTCATTTCGGGGAAAGGCGGGAAAAGGGGGGGGGGGGGGGGGGGCGCTGTTTTCTATTTGTTATAAATAGTTCCGCTCTTCATCCCCTTCTTTCTCAACGCGCAGGACGTAGGATCAACATGAAAACAAAAACGGAATAGAGAAATGGAATAGAGAAACGAGCCTTTTGAGTAATGAGCCAACGGTGAGACGATATGCTTCAGCTTCCTTGGGTTTCTCCGTACATAATCTAAAGATAAGCTCCGGACTGTTTGGGGCTTACAGGTGCATCGCGATAGGCATCAATGACGTCCCAACGCCCAAACGCAGCCCATAAAGTGCAATCCCAACTCGCATTAAAGAAACGAGGACTGCTCCTCCCCCCACCAGTCACCGCCGCCCGACAAACCGCAGCGTGTTTGCGCTTGTCATTTGCGGTAACAAAAAATAAAATAGCGAGAAACATACCAAATCAAAGAAAGCTAAAAAAAAAGAAACTAGTTTCCTCATAATTTCCCAAGCGGACGCGCGGCGTGACCTATCGTTTTACGCAAGCACACACGCACATACAGACCAGCCTCAGCAGCGCACACGCGCACATGCAAACCCATCCGGGGAACATAATAACGACCACGCGCGTCGGCAGAACTTCGCCTAATGCCTCGACAATTGCAAACACATTTCCCTCTCCCGCTGTCCCCAGACCAGCGTCACCATGCCCTTCGCATTTGCCTATCCCAGCTTCTCCCCGCAAACGTCGGCTCTCCCGTCGCACTAGCGAGAATGCGGGACAGCACGCTGTCACCAGCAGCGGGGAGAGATTCCCTCTGCGTCCGCACGTTGGGGGTGGGGGCGACGACTCCTAAAAGCTGGTCTTTGCGGCATGGCGACAGGCGACGCTGCATAACCGCCGCCGCGTGTACGCGAGCCACGTACACGTTGGAAGCTAGTTAAAGCGACTTCTTGCCGAGGCTGCAGCGAGCCCAGACAGGAATACGTACACACGAACAAGCACAACTAAGAGAAAGGAGAGACAGTTTGCATGCAAACAAGGCGCGCTGCGTTCGTGCCTCCCAGGCCCGAAATATTTGTGTGGTAGTAAGAAGCAGAGCCCTGTTAGACCGAGTTCAGCGTCGTAAAAACGCAGATGAGTCTAGCTCTCTTTCATGCCCTTAGTTCTCAGTCTGTTCGATTTATATTTGGACTTGCAAGCAAAAAACAAACCAACCTTTATGCACTCCGCCGCGCTTAGAACTCACTCCCACGAGGCAAACATTCAGCTAACTTCAAATTAAAACACAGTTACAAAAAAAAGAAGGTCCGACTTGTCAACAGTCTAGATCCGCTTCAATAGTATAGCGCTTGATAAAAAAAAAATGCGTTTGTTTGTTTTCCGTTCGTCAGGATTCAGCGTCGTAAAAACATAAAAAAGAAAGGTTTTTTGTATTTTTTTTTTTATTTCTTCATGCAGCATTGTTTGAATCTTCGCATTATTTTCGAACATTTTCGGAAATGCAAATATTTTCTTCATGGTAAATATTTTCTTCAGGCGTGGGATGTTGAACTGTCATTGTATAAGGGCCGCTGAACGTCAAGCCTCGGGGAATGTTGTTCCGCTGGAAGACAGAGCGCGCGGGTGACAAGAAAAAACAGGTATGTCGGGATATTTTATGGAAATAGTTCTATGGGACAGCCATGTCAATCTCACTTCCACATCACATCGCTCACAGTCACCTTTACGATTTCATTCGAGAATCTTCAAAGGGGGTTGTTCCCGCGTATAGATATATATATATATATATATATATATATATATATATATATATATATATATATATATATATATATAGAAGGTAAAGACGCGGCGTTATACACTAAAAAAGCCCGTGCGTCTACTTTCCCGCACAAAACTCGGAGAGCCAATCACCGCAACTTATGAAGGCAGCTTAACGAATGACGATGCCGAAATATATGTTTAGACCAAAAACATGCACTCTGAATTGTGACATTAAGCAATGCAAAACGTCACGCCTGCATTGCTTAATGTCACAACTCAGACTGCGTTTTTTGGTCTAAACAAATGTTTCGGCATCATATCATTCGCTAAGCTGCCTCCGTAAGATGAGGTGACTGGCTCTCCGAGTGTTGTGTGGGAAAGTAGATGCACGGGCTTTTTTTAGGGTGTATACCCTAAATATGAAGCACAACGTTGAGCAACTGGCATTTAAGCTAAAATATCACGTTATATTCCTACACAATTTAATACAAGGCGTTCAGTGAACGGGAGTCATCATTTTTTAGTGGAAAAAGACCCGGTGGCGCCTGTGCGATATCGTGGAAGCAAGTTGCATGACAGAGTAAAAAAAAAAAATTGTGACACCCAGCGTCAAAAAAAAAGCAACATCAACTGCCTAGAAAAAGGTCATTTTACGTACGCTTATGTTTATTATTCACGCCCAGAGAAACGGACGGCTTTTCCTAATGTTAAAGTCAAGCTAGACACCGCTGCGACGTACGCACAGGCTCATCTAGTCATGTGGCATTACGCAGAAGCTTCTCCCTTGGACATTCTCCCGAGAGATTTCGACAGAATCTGGCGGGATCTTTAGGACCCAGGCCCTTTCGTAAAGCCCATTCTAAAGTGGCTCCCATGGAATTCCACGACCGTGTTCTAAGATGAATGCGTTATTCCGTCGGCTGCGCATTAATCGCAAATGAGTCCACCGATACGGCCATTGTCCTTGTCGAGTGGTAATCCTGTACGCAACAATGCAGACGCTTCCACCGTCTGAAGATCCTTTCAAAGTTTCAGCCGGAGTGTCCTCGGGGATCGATTTGCAGAAAGTGGAATTTCCCTCGCGGTCTTGCCGTAATAGGGTCACGACTCGTGCCGTGTTGCACAATAAATGAGGAAGTCTGGCTTCGCGAAAGAGGCACATTTGTAACTCCAGGAAGTGAAATCCACGGAGCGACAGAGGACGGCAAACAGTAAAAACCTTGATTTCAGCGAGCCATTCCTCAGTTACGCGAATTTCACGAATCGCCGAATTCGCACACTCCAAGCGCACCGGAAACTTCGTGACAAAAGGAAGCGTGATTGATGCTCGCCGGAACTTGCAAACTTTAGGAGCCGCAAACGTGTTGATTGTAATCCGCGGTTCGCGAAAAACTTACGCCCTCACGAATCCAAAAAAAGAAATCGACCAATCGTGGGACCACTGCGACGCTTTCGATCGCGCACGTCGGTAGTGAGGAGTATATTCACTTGCGGCAGTAGCTGTGCGGGCGGCTGCTGAGCGCGTGCTGACGGCCACCTTCCACAGTTCTTTCGCAACGTGCATTCCGCGCCATCGAGGCTGCCGGTCTTAGAAGGCTATTAATGTGAGCTCGTTCTGAGCATGCGCTCTAAACATCGACCTCGAATATGGCTTTCAGTGGATACGCTCCAAGCTCGGCGTCTACTATTTTGTGCTACTTTGTCAAAGATAGCCTAGCCTCCACAGTGCTCCAACTCTGCCAAAGCTACTTGCGTGAGCGCATGCAAATGAGAACGGCAAAGACAAAGCCACGTGCTCTCGCAGCAGTGCAGGACTGCTGCACAGTGGAGGCTACGCTAGCTTTGACAATGTAGCACAAAATAATTGAAGCAGAGTTGTTGTTGTTTCCAGATAAACGTACACACGCTCCTCGAAAATAAGGAGGCAACATAAAGCAACAACAAAAAAGATGGCAAGCTTCCTTTGTTCCAGCGATGTCTTTTGACATAAGCGCTACGCTCTCCTAAAAATGCAGCAGTTCCAGATCACGTTTCGGGCACCCCGTTGTGTGTGATAACAGAGAGTTTTAGCATTGCGCATAAAGGGTATTCACTGGACGCCACATTTGTGGGCACTGTTCAGAGCGCATGCTCAGAACGATCTCACATTAATAAGCTGCTAAGGCCGGCAATCTCGATGGTGTGGAACGCACGTTTCAAAGGAACAGTGGGAGCTCGCCGTCAGCACACGCTCAGCAGTCGCGCACTCAGCTATGGCCGCCAGGGAAAACTCCCTAACAGGAGCGAACTCAAGTGCTCCGCGCTTGCGTTAGCGTTGCATACTTCATACAGCACATGCGCCATACGTACGCAACGCCGCGAGCTTTACGTATACCTACACTCGCTATGATATTTGCGTGCGTACGCAACGGTACTCTGCGTTCCCGTTTCGTCGCTCTCGTCGCGCGCGGGACAGCGCGAGACTCAGATTGCCTTGATCGATTAGACCTATTTCTAAGTTGCGGAGAATTTAGGTCTACGCGCCGCACGTACTGGCGTCTGCAGCAGTAATTGTTCTAAAGCAAAGGCCTTAAACAAATGGCATCTTGCACGCGCGTTCGCGAACGCCTTATATTGGTTATTTACTTCGAATGTTTTGTATACGGGAAAGGCGAGCGCGTGCGGCGCGTAGACCTACATTCTTAGCATTATCCTTGATGATTTTGGTGATTTAACAATAGGACTATAGACTTTTCTAATGTTTACAAAATCACAGTCCAGCGTGCGATCTTCACAGCCCAGCACGTGCGTGTTCGTCGCTTCGGAAAGCTAGGAAACCACGCGCCATACGCACGAGCACTCAAGATGGCACCAGCCACAGGATCTTTTTTGGTAAGCCGGCTTTAGGTTACTCGAAGCAGTCTGCATGCACACATCTAGATGGCCCTGCAGCTGCTTGCGTATGCGTTTGCGTTCCGCTTTTCTAAAAGCACTGGTTTGACGAGCTCCGCGGCGTTTCCGCTGAGAGCGTGCGTCTAACGCAGCGCTAACGCAAGGATCTTTACGCTAACTGGAAAGCGCCTAAAAAATACGTGGACACGAGAAAGCCTGGGACAGGACCAAGCGCTAAGGACAGGAAGCACTTGGTCCTCTCCCTTCTTTCTAGCGTCCACGTATTTTTAGGCGCTTTTCCCGTTAAGCATGTACCAACTAGCCCATTTAGCCATTTTAACTTTACGCTATCCTAAACCCTCTAATACTATAGACGGTGAGAGGTGAAGAATGCAGTAAAAGCTCCATCTCCAGCACGAGCTCGTTGCCTCCCGACGGGCTTTGACTCACGGGACGTCTAATACCCCTGTCAGACGGGAAAGTAAATGTCATTTTGATCGAATGTCATTCACCGCTCGGCGAATCAGCTCGTGATCCTGGTTCTTCACGTGATCCTGGTTCTTCATCGCTCACGCTCATTGGCCGACCTGTAATGTCATTTTGCTTAAATGTCATTTAACGTGCCCGTCTGACAGGGGTAAGTGTTATCGAAGGTAGAAAGTTCGCCCTGAAGGCGGAGCTTTTTCGGCATTATTAACCTGCCACTGACTATAGTATTCCACATCGTTGCTTTACAGAGGTGATAGACAACCGGAGAATATACAAACTACACCTTTGGGCTCCTAACATTGGCATCGGGTGGGACCGACTATTTGTGATGCCAGTCATCCTCGCCTAATCAACAGGTCGTTTCAGAACGCCTTCCAGTCAAGCAGACTGGCAGGAGGTGCCATGATAAACGTCCGCGAATTAGGCACCCACTGAGCCCGCGCAAAGGGTGGCGATCGCTGCATCTATACTTACGAAGAATAGAGAGATTTAGGAAACCGTTTTTTGCACATCCGATACGGTATACGACGGGCCCTCCGGTACCAACGGCACGTATGCGAGTCTTCTATGGTTGCGAGTGCGCACGGGAGGGCCCGTCGAACCGTATGGGATGTGCAAAAACGGTTCCCTAAAACTCTCTGATGACCAAGAGAACCGCGAACCCTCACGAAACGTCCCAGACTTTAATCTATGCTGAGACGTTGAGCATTGGAAACGCCGTTCGCAGCGCTTCGGTCCAGTTCGCGTCCCTGGTTCGAGCTATTTTGGTTTTTCTGGGCTTCGCCCAATTGTCGAGGCTGCAACCGCAGATCGCAGTCGGCCTTCCGTTCGTTAAGCTATAGTGTACGCGGGAACCTCTTAGACTGTGGGGAAGTCCCGCCCGGCCCTTCTTCGCAGCTGTGAAGGCCCGTTCACACACTTGCAGCCGAGTAGGACCGACCGAGACAAGACCGGCTTTTAAGCCTCTTGTGACGGTGTACGACAGGAAGCGCTGCTGCGGAGCTGGTCCTACGCCGTCGCAAGAGGCTTCAAAACTGGTATTGTCTCGGTCGGTCCTACTCGGTTGCAAGTGTGTGAACGGGCCTTTACTCAGCCAAATTTTGGGTCACGGTCGGCAACGCTCCCCTGGAAGGAAAACCATCGAAGCAAATCGAGAGGTGTTGGAAGAGAAAGTGGAGAGCTCGGAGGGCAGAGACGGAAAGTGGAGGAGCCTGGGGTGCGTGGCACTAACAGCGCCGCGACACCGGACGTTTCTATGGCCCCACTTCTAGGTGAAAAGAAGGAATGGGAGGGGGAAAGGAGCGGGGGGGGGGGGGTAAATAAAATAGAAAGCGGTCTCGTAAAAAAGAAAAGGAAGCCACGGAGCCGAGCGAACCTGGGAGGAGAAACGAATAAAAGAGAGGTGCATCGTAAATCATTCGGCAGTTCTGGCGGTGCGGCGGAGGCAGAAGCAGACTCGCCGTGGCAGCGGAGGCGGCGGCAGCGCCTGGGAAAGTAGGAAGAAACGGTTAAAGGCGGCTAAAGTGGCGAGCCTGGACGCTTCTGGGGCCGTCGTTTGTCATCGGTGATCGCGGGTCCACGCCCATGGCTGCCATTTGTTTCACGACGGCACGGGAGCCGAGGCTGCCACCCTTTCCCGCGGCCCGTCCACTCTCCCCAATCAAACACATTCTCGCCCCCGTGCTCCTCCCGTAAGCCGAGAAAAAGAGGGAAAAGGAGCGACGCTTGAGGTGCGCGTCGCGTGCGATGGCGCCGCCACGTTCGCCATGAACGTCCGAGGAAATTCCCTACTGAGAGGGACAGAGGATCAGGGAAGGGTGCGTGACGGGAGAAACGGGGAAGGGGAAAGTAAGCGCCGCAGGTACGGGAGGGAACAATTACAACATCAGGGGAGAAGAGCTCGGGGAGCACAATAAACTTTAGTTGGGGCTAGTTGGTTCATATCGATTAAAAGGTTAAAGGCGCGAACAAACAGGACGAAAAAAGACACACGTACGACGATATCAAGACGAAAAATGAGGCAGACAGAGAGATGAATGAACAGCCGAGGTATGCGCGTGCATGCCGAGAATTGAGAAGGGTTAGCGAAAAACAAAAGCTAGCAAGGCACAAAAACGGCGAGCCTCTCCGGAGGTGGGGAAAATTGAGAGCAAACAGTTGCGATGGAAGACACGTGTGAAAGAGTTAATCGCTCGCTAGGGAGTAACTAGAGCTTCTTAGTCTAGCTTTTTAGCGATAAACGCCAATGAATCCCCGCCGACAATAATTACAGTCGTGTGGATATTATGCTTTACTGCTTCGTTTTACGAAGTCGTGCTTTGTTATCATTGTTCACTTGGCTTTCCTAGTCCTTTCAAACGCCGCTCGCAATTTATCGTGGGAACATTTTCCTAAAACTCTTTGTTTGTGAAAAAAACTTTTACTGAACCTTTCTTTACATGCTTTGGTTGCCAGGCATAGAATACAGAATTACGCTAATATTGTTGAAATGGCTCAATATGCAATATATTCCCGAAAGAAGCGAGGGTTTTAGATGTACACACTTGTGTACATAGCGTTTGGAAGTGTTACTATATCTATAACCTTATTTCTTCGAGATAGAAATAAAAACGTGTATATTTTAAGAAGCGCTATAGAATACCGGGAAACTATGAAATACCATAGTTTCTTAAACTCCAAGATATCAGGAAAAAACAATGAGGTAAAGCATATTTTGCAGTTGGTTTACTAACTCGTGAACGTTAAGGAAACTGAAATAAAAGGTTAAAAACGCGAACAAAATGAGGACAATAAGACACAAAAACGACAGTACAGGTGCTTACTCTCTACTGGTGCTTACTCTCTACAGGTGCTTACTCTCTACGTTAAGAAACCATCGTCGCTTATATATACACACTCATTTGCCCGACTTGCATCAGAACCAATCACCGCTCTTACAAGCAGCCATCCAGAAAAGTCACTTCTTTTTTAAGCAGATAAGGAGAAGGCGCGCTAACGCATTTGCCATCTGTCTTTTTGATAGAAAACGACTCTACACTCTAAAAAATGCCTGCGCGTCTACTTACCCGCAAAATGCTCGAAGAGCCAATCTCTGCGATCTACGAAATCAGCTCAGCGAACGATGAGGCGGAACACCCGTTTAGACCTAAATGAAGTATGCGTTGTACGCAATGCAAAGCGTCATGCTCGTATTGCGTAGTGCCACAGCAGACTTCATTTTTAGGTCTAAACGGATGTTCCGCCTCATCATTCGTTGAGCTGATTTTGTAGATCGCAGAGATTGGCTCTTTGAGTGTTTTGCGGTAACGTAGGCATCTTGACAGCTCAGTGCATAATCTCTCTCTCTGTTGGTTTTCTTCCTTTTTGCTTTTTTTAAAAAATATATGTTGCTCCAAACCAGGTTTACAGCAGTACAGAGCGCGACATGTTAGCGCGAACAAGCAATCGCCGTTTTTTCCGGTTTTTCTCTTTGAAACCAGGGATGCCATCCAAGTTATTATTGCTACGGAAAGAGCTCATTTAGTTCTATAATGTAAGCGATAAAATTTCGTGCTCGCTATACTATTAGAAGTAAAATGCGAAAATACGCCGATGTCGTGTTCGCGCTAACAGTGTCGCGATGTGTACATCTCCTACAGTGGACTGCCAGGTGCCCCCCCCCCCCCCCACCCCCCCCGGTTGCGCACGGA